>JAJHUR010114468.1:0-11103 GCA_027495735.1 Lutjanus campechanus | reverse complement strand
TAATTTAGCATGTTAGCATGCTAACATTCACAAACTAGCAAACACTAATAATAAGGCACAGCTGAGGCTGATGTTATTAGTTTTACAGGCAGGCCTGTTTGGTCATAAAGCTGGTTTATGGTCAAATAAGTGAAACACTGAATTTGTCAAAGTGTTTAACAAATTAAACTAAATTAAATTAAATGATCTGATTATAGCACTTGATAAAAGTCAGGGAATTATGTCAAGTCAGTAGTGGGTTTGTTCACTGTCTAGGAACTCTGAATGTTAATATAATATTTCATGACGATCCTTAGATTGTAGATATTAGTCTGGAATGTCCGACTGAATGCCATTGTAATCCTGAGAGCTGTGACACTGATGTGGATAAAACGTGTATCATTTTTGACAGATGATGTCCATGTTCTACGATTGAAGCTCCCCTGTTGTTGGATTTAAGTTTTCCATTCTTTCCATTTACTGAATAATTAAGGATCAAATTGTTGTTATACATAATAAAACTTTTCAGCAGCATTTCTAAAAAAAAAAAAAACCCTTCTGTTTTAAACCGTGCAGGTTAATTACAGATCAATCAGATTCCCTTTAGAGAACACAGACAGACTTTAAAATTTTAAAAATTCTGAGGTCAGGTGTCCAAACTTCCCCAGAGCTACCCCATCGTCATGAGAATTTTTAGCAACCAAAACTTCAGAAAAATCCACTCAGGAGTCTTATTTGCTCTCTGCTGCCCTTGACATTGTTTTTTAAACTGCCTCTAGCATGTTGCTGTGTGCTGATGGTTTGCCTTTCACCTAAAAAACACACACTTTTTGTCCCCTGCACCCATCACCTGTGAAACAGGCCCACCACAAGCTTCCATTTAAGGCCCTAAGTTATTCTGTTCATACGCTGCGACTCAGATAGATTTTTAAAAACAATGCTGTGGTTTCTGTCTGTCACTGGCTGATGTGTTGTTCCCCTGTACTTCTCCTTCTTGACCTTAATAAATTTGAAATGCGAGTTGCGCTGAGCATCAATACTTTTCATCATCCTGTTTCCTACACCGACATTCCCATCCTCTGCACTGTGTGTTGCAGGTCTCAGAGCAGCAGCTGAATGATGCCATCGCTCAGGCCGTGGAGAACAGCAAACTGAGGAAGGAGAAGAGCCAGTGGAGTATCGATGGTGAAATATTACTTTGTTCATTTTTCATTTTCCACAGTCACGTATTCCTGTTCAGGGTCATGGCTGAGTGAATACTTTTCTCATGGAGCATGTTCACCCCTGTTGTAAAGCTTTACGCTTCATGTACTATTAATGTGCCAATAAGTGCTGAATCTTATCCAGTTTTTTTATTTAACAAATTGGTAAGGCTTTATTATAAGGGTACAATTCATATAGTTCAGTAAAGCTTAACTAATGCCTAACTTATGATGATGTAATACATGAATTAATGCAGGATGTATCCTACAGTCCTGTAGCTCACCACTATCAAATGATCAAGTCACTTCATGTGATTAGTTCACACTTAATGGATTGTCAGTTAAAGAATGTTAATTCACAGCGACTATATGCATCAACTGATATGCATCAAGTCAGATTAAGTTTATCTATGTAATTGTATTTATGTTTGTTATATTAATGTTTGCATCTGACGACCAAAGCGTCATATGAGATGTTGAGCAAATACATTCCATTTTAATCTAACTGGACTCTAGCTAATTTGATCATAGATGAATTAATGCAATAAGAAATGGTGAATTTAGATTCAGATTCAGATCAAATTTATTATCCCACATTGGAAAATTCATTTGGTCCAGTGCTCCATACAAAATCCACAGCAAAAAGTAATCGCATACACAACAAGATCATAACATAATCATACTAAAAAAAACATTTGATCCCACACAGTCCAATAAAAACATTCAATTCAAAGCAGGACTGTTAGATTTGATATGATGGTCCCAGAGTGACCAGCAAAGAGATCAAGCCTGCATGTTATACACACAGTTTGAGGAAAACATTTTTATGTCTGCTTGTTTTAATTTCTTCTGTAAATTAGTTTAGACTGAAGGGGGATAGCTTCTGTCCTGTAAGATTTTTCCAACTTTTTGGATGATGGGTTTGGTGTACAAGCTGGTTGCATATATTACAGAGGACACACAGATAAGACCAAAAGAAAAATGACTCTGCAAAACTGTTGTCTAAAATATTCCTTGACTGATGGTCTATTAAAACCATCAAGTCATAGAGACTCTATCATTTGTTAGTGCTGAGCAACAGGAATTCATGATCCATACTGCATTAATGCATCAAATGATTGTAAGTCATGCATAAGTTACGCATTGTATAAGTATATGATGTGATGACATACAGTTGCGTAACATGCAGCAAAGGGCCACAGGCAGGAGTCGAACTCACAGCTGCTGATTCACACAAAAGTTATCTTTACAGACAGTTTTGATCGCCTACAGCTTAAATGTCCAGTGTTTAAAGGTGTAGTTAGCGATGTGGGAGAAAACGAGTAGAGAGGTTGTTGATATTTGAAGTGTAAATGAATACAGACCCACCCCTCCCTTCATACTCCACCCCGGGCTCTACCCCCGAAGTTCATGGACGCACATTGTCATGGAAACGGCCGTAGAAACTAAAGCAGCAGTAAAGTGACAGCTTGCGGATAGTGATTAGAAATACGGTAATTTTGAAAAGTGCGTCGGATTATGATCGCTAACTATGCCTTTAAAGGCCCAGTGTGTAAGATTTAGATAGATGTCAAATGTGGCAGTCTGATTTCATTAGTGAAAAATAAGCATTTAATAAGTGCTTTTGTTACCTTAGAAATGAGACGGGGTCAGTGGGCCATTCAGCAGACATCAGTCTACATGTGTGCAGTCTAGTTGTGTGGTGGCAGGCGACACTGTTGTGTGATAGGGTGGTGCTAGCATAGTCCTTCATGTGGCTAGTGTAATGCTAGCGTGGGCCGGGTTCAGATCACTTTTTGGAGGGAGGGAGTTTTGTGTGTTTTTTCCTCCATCTTTTGTGTTTCTTAGCTTGTTCATTTAGTCTTTCTTGGTGTGGCTGTTATCTGATTTAGTATTTAATGTTAGTGTTCATTTTATTTTCCTTAATTTGAACTTAATTTAGTTTCCCTTTCTTCCTTGTTCCCCTGTAATTTTTAAATGACTGTCACACCCCTCATCCCCGAGCCAAACCTTGGGGTCATAACACCCAAAACTGAAAGATTCTGGGAAGAGATCATAGAAACAATATTTGGTATTATCTCTATTAGGTTGCCTTTCTGCCCTCGGGTATTTATCCTTGGGCTACTTCCATCTACATTAGGCACCTACAGTTGGACATTGGTTTAAAAGTTAAGCCATGGAAAAATTTACTTCCCCTACCAGGGGGAAAATATGGAGCTTTTTTTTAAATATGGGACCATTTTATTAAATATCTTGAAAGTCACTTACCACAATGTTTGCTGAGTGCTTTTATAATGTAATGTTATTCAGCCAATAGCTACATAAGAAAGGAAAGCAGGGTTTTCCTTTTTCTGTTTGGTTATGTTGTATTATGTGTTTGTAGACCTTTGTCTGTTTGAAAAACTCAATAAATCCTAGTTTCATATTTTTAGAATCATTCTTATATTTCTGTTTGTGTCTCAGGGCTGCGGAGACTGGAGTCCTGCTCCCACAGCCGGCAGAGGTGTGAGCGCTGTCTGGAGAGGAGTTTCAGTCAGCTGACGGTCCGACGAACTCAGAAGGCCATGACCCGGTCCTGCAGCGACAACACCAACAGCCACCACCATCACCACCACCAGAACCGCTGCCTCACCATCCACAACCTCCATAACACGCACCACAACCCGTCAGCCCGCGTCCACAGCCTGGACACACCAAAGGTAACCAAACATCACCAAATACTGACATGCATAATTTTCTTGATTGAATCTGTCAGTGTGTATCATCTCATCTCACATTGTCCCGATCCCGTTGTGCAGTCTGTGACAGAGACCTGGTCTGACAACAGACTGTCAGTTCCCGTGTATCCCGATGAAGACTACAACGTCCCGTACAACTCTCCTGCTGCCAACCTGTCCACTCAACAGGCCCTGGATTTGGCCTTCAGGGGCAACAAGGTACCACATACACATTTCCTTCCTTCCATGGCAACAATCCATCAAACAAAACTATCACAACCTTTAAAACAAGACATGAGTCATATTTCAGTGTTGGATCATTTGTGTTATATTTAAATGCTTATTTTGAGTTTCCTGGTGTGTGTCTGTCCTGACAGACAGGCTGCTGTCGTGTTGCTGCCAACTTTGACTCACTGCTTATGAGTTAAAATAAAATATAATAGTTGTGTTTTACACCCTGTCTTTTCAATCAGTTAGTTATAAAATAAAGTACATTAAACAATTAAAATTTAGACTTTATTTATCTATTAATGTGAATCTAATTTTTCCAGATTGTAAAATGACAGAAAAAGACACTTTCAGATCATTTTTGTGGTGAGATGATGGCGCTGAACCATGTGAGAAAGGCTGTGAAAAAAAGATTCCACACAACCTCTAGAGAATCATCTGACAAATTAAAACACTCTTATTAGTTTCTTTCAGGTCTTGCCTCATTTTGAAAGTATTGCACCGTAATTGGGGAAGTACAGTGTGAGAGTAAAGGGCCAAACATAGCAACATTGTACCACAGGGGGATGTTCAGAGTCTGTCAGTTTAAACAAACGTAGTCCAGTTGTCCACTCTCTACATCCACATTCCCTGGTCGGGGTCGTGGGGTAAAAGACCTGGTAAAGTAGGGACAAGTTGCTATCACAGGTCTCCTATGGGAATGAAATACTGAGTTTGATCTTCAGACAGAATTCTTTTAAATTTTATATCACAACAGCAGAATCGTTTAATACTAAATGTTTTACTAAAAATAAGATTAGTACCAAGAGTCAACCGAACAGTTAAATGAATGTTTTTGTAGAAGACAGTTTCTCACAGTCTGTCTGCACCAGAAAAATGAGCCTATAGGTTTCCTGTGCAAACAGCATGGTACAACCCATATTTCTGTTTATTGTTCAGTGGCGATTCCTATTAACAGGAGCATTATAAAGAGCAATAAAGTCAGCATATGGAGGAGATGGGCTGGATGGATGGGCTAAACGAACACAAGACTTTCACCCAGGAGGCCGGGGTTTGAACGCTGTGGAGCAAATTATTCTGCATTCTTTCCTGAGAATGAAACATTATATTAAGAAGTATTTAACATAAAAATGCTGTTGCAGTGTACTTAATTTGTTTTAAGTTTTTTTTAAAGTCACAAAAAATGGAGGAAACAAACAATTTTTTTGGTTTCAAAGGTGAAATTGACATCTCAAGGTTAATACATATGTACAGTATGTAAGTCCTGTGCCATAACATAACAAACTACTTATTTTAACCGAAATCACCAACCCAAGAAGTTTTGGTGCCAGAACCTAACCACACTGTGACTGTTTCACAGTAGCCACATGTCTAATGTCACATGACTTACGTCGGGTCACTTCCGTAATGTCCTTAAGGTCCCATACGCCTGGTGCTGACAGTACTCTCCAATGGTCATATATGTGATTTTCTGACTTATTGGCAATAACCAATTCTGTTGTTTGGGTATGAGGACGTGTTGGCTTTTCATCAGTTACTGCCCATAAATCCCCATTCACTGGTCCTGTCTCTGACTACATGTCCTCTGGTCTCTAACAGACTTCACTTCAAACAGCACAGAGGAAGAGTTTAGAGTCAGAGCAGCATTGTTGTACAGATGCACAGTAGAGGGAGTTTTTTCAGTTTCACCACTGATCACGGGACTGAGACATGACGGGGGGAAAAAAAAAAAACTCAACACGAATGGGCAAGGAGGGTGAATGATGATAACAATAGGTCAGTTTTTTGTGGGCACTTGACTGTGGATTGACAGGAATAGGATGGGATGTGGGACGGGACAGGAGTATTTTTGTGGGAGAGGGACGGGACAGGAGTGATAAATCCACTCCCATGGAATGTACAGCATTATTATTTCCGTTGTAGCAGATTCTTTGCTCGAAGCACATCTATGAATATGAATAGGCTCACTGTGTCCATACAGCAGCTGAATAAAGCACAGTGTTCCATTATATTCACACACACATTTCACATGTTTATCCAAGTTCATACGAAGTGTAATGTATACCACAACCAACATGACAGACATCTGACTTCCTGACAAGAAACCGTTCACTCTTAACCCTAAAGGTTCCACCAGCCCCGGGGCTCATGGGACGTGCCAGTAAACGTGAACTGCTGTTAGTCAGACACTTGAGCTTTACCATTACTTTGTATATTATTGTATTATCTGTAAATTGTAGTGATAAAATGTGTGTGTGTGTGTGTGTGTGTGTGTGTGTGTGTAGTCCACCTGCAGGGTGAGAGCTGCTCCACGTCGGTACTGCTGGCCTCAGGATGTGACCAGTGAGGAGGGTTATAATGGGGACTCCAGCGGCTCCAGTAGAGGATCTCCAGTTCGAGATGATGAAAGACTGGAGCCCTCGTCATCGCACACCAGCTGCCAGGTACATACACCACTCTGAACACAGCTGCTCAACAACAGAGGGAATTATTAAGTTAAAGAAGCTGCAAAAGTGTTTCACTTCTGTTGACTAGCTAGTGCTCGGTGAACACGTTTTAAAAAAGCTTTTATTCTGTTTTCTATAATACATTTATATTCATGTTACACAACAGCATTCCTCAATTGCCCTCTTATAGAATTTTAGGGTACACTGTGGTAAACTGACATTTGACTTCATCTGGATTGTTTTCAACCATGTTTGCTAACTAGCAACTAGCACCTTCTGCTGGTGTAGAACTACATTTCTTGGTGTGTTTATGCCACAAACAGTGCTTGCTCACATTTGCTAGTTCAGGATACTTTTTAAATCATATTTGACAGGAACCATGGTATTTACTTTAGCAATCTTTGCTCCTAAATTTAATGCAGATACTCATTCTTACTGCACAAGCAGATAATGCAGATAAACAATTTATCCCCTAACATTTATTTTGAAGGGGTGTGCATTAGACTGACATGACACCATAGTATCCATGACATGACACCTGTCATGAGCACAAGGTAGTCAGTTATATAATTCTTAATGCAAAGTTGACATTGTTTGAGATGTCTTGGCTATAACAACTTGACATCAACCAAGACAACAATGTCTTTGTTGTGAAAACTTGACATTAAGCAAGATACATAACGTCTTTGTTATAACAACTTGAAATTAACCAAGATAACATCACTGGTCAATGTCTTTGTTAGGACAACTTGATATTAACTGAGACAACAATGTCTTCGTTATGACAACTTGACATTAACCAAAACAACAATGTCTTTGCTAAGACAACATAACCTGTCAAATGATTTGTTATGACAACTGGACATTAACCATTACAACATAACCACTCATTATCTTTGTTATGACAACTTGACATTAACCAAGACTACATAACCAGTCATTGTCTTTGTTATGACAGCTTGACATTAACCATTACAACATAACCAGTCATTATCTTTGTTATGACAACTGGACATTAACCATTACAACATAACCAGTCATTATCTTTGTTATGACAACTTGTCTTTGTTCTGACAACTTGACATTAACCAAGACTACATAACCAGTCAGTGTCTTTATTATGACAACTTGACATTAACAAAGACAACATAACCTGTAAAATGGTTTGTAACGATAACTTGAGATTAACCATTACAACATAACCAGTCAATGTCGTTGTTATGACAACTTGACATTTACCGAGACAACATAATCTGTCAGTGTCTTTGTTATGACAACATGACATTAGCCATGACAACAGTGTATTTGTGAGACTGTATGTGAGCGATGCTTCTCAGTGCCTAATTTGTTTTTATCAAACAGTGTGTGAGTTCAGTGCCCATATAAGGATGCTGAAAATGTGTGTGTGAGACCACAGAAGCTGTCACCTCTTTCTGCATCAGTGTTTTTCACTTCCACTCTGAGTTCCATCTATGAAGCATCAGAAGAGACGACTGTCTTTCTCAGTGTTCCTGCTCGTACTAATCACGTTTCCCTCACTGTACTAATCTTCTTCTCCTTCGCCGCCTGCAGTTCTTCAGCAGTATTTACAAGGCCCTGCGAAACATCCTCAGGTTACTCTTAAGGAATGTATGTGACGTGATGTGGCTTCAGTGTTTTGCTGATGACAGCATGTTGAACATGTATGGCTTTTTCTGAACCCAACTTAAAGCTGTCAATCTAGTCAGAAGTTACAGAGAATTACTGAACATACTTTGTCAGTATAATATGTATTTTTCTAACCATTTTTCAGGCTTTATAAGTTTTTACTAAAGGATTTGTGAAGAGTTAATGTCATTTGGACAACTTATTTACACTAGCGCACTAAGTGGCTTGATCAAGAACAGCGCTTATCCAGAGCGCAGCCCACAAGTTGTTCTCATGAGTGGCCTATAAATTCTATATCTATATAGATCTATAAATTATCAGTAAAATATTTATTAACATAAATAAAGCCATTAGTTACAGCTTACAAACTCTTATAAACAATGTATTACTGGACCAGTGTGTAAGATTTAGGGGGCTCTATTGTCAAAATGTCAGAAATGGAATATAATATTTAGTTAGTATGTTTTCATTAGTTTATAATCACCTGAAAGTAAGAATCATTTTGTTTTCATTATCTTGACCGATATACAGTATCAGACTAATATTTGCCTATTGCACCTATATTGGTCTCTATCAGTATTGGCATATATGTTGTCTCATACACACAGACATGAAAACTTTATTTTTTTTTTACAAAACATAATGCAGATTGTGTTTATGTGTTAGCTTTATAGGAAGCATTTTATGCATATTTAATCCGTTTTCTTAACTCAGGGTCAATATAGAGCCTATATTTTGCTCTATTTACATTTTTTTTATTTTTATGTATAATTATTGAAAAGTATTGGTGAAATATGACTGTTTCAGTGCCCTGATGATATTTTGGATCTTTGTTACAAGTATCAACCACTTTTGAAGGATCATTGTAGAAAAATGTGTCTTTATATATTCTATCTTCTATATTATGCATATTATATTCTGTATAATTCAGTTCAATTCACAAAACTTTATTTATCCCCGAGGGGCAATTCAAGAGCATGCTGAGCAGTTCGAGTAAAAGCACATGTAACAACAGACACACACGCGCACACACACCCACACATACAAAACAAGTATGAAATAAATAAATAAATGCAACTTTAAAGTGCAGTGCATAAATGTCATTTAAGTCCAATCCAACCCTCCACCCAGTTCATGCTATAAAGAATATAGACCAATATATTGATAGTAACATTTATTTACTCCCTAATATCAGTATCGCCATCCTCCCCAAAAATGCAATATCGGTCAAGCCCCACTAACAGTGAGTCCCCTGTGTCTGCAGAGGGAGCAGATCCTCCTCCATGGAGTCTGCAAGGTGTATTCAGTTGGGTGCAAACTGCAACCTTATCACTAGATACCACTAAATCCTCCACACTGGTCCTTTGATAGAAAATAGTTTAACCATAATATGAGGACCACTGCATGCAAATCATTTGTGCCTTCGCTGTTCCTCTCTAGTTTTTCTTTTTGTATGCACACACTCAGTGACCAAAAGTATCTGGACACCGCTGTGCATTTACTTTAGTGTAATTTTCTTCTGAAGCTGATTTTCAGGTGGTCAGGACGATTCTGCAGCACCTTGGATTATACTCACTGATGTATTTCAACATTAAAGTGATATTCCACTCTTAGATGATCATCCACTCAATATGTACTCACCCCTATGCTGATGTGATGATGGGTGAAGATCTTCAGTTCACAAAACAATCCTGGAGTTTCAGCAGAAAACAGGGTTGCAGCTGATGGCAGTGAATGGAGACCAAATGTAAATGTAAAAAAAAGAACACACAACAAACACAAAATGTCTCCATCCTGCTCGTGTGGTGTAATCCAAGTGTCCGTGAGCCATGACATTAAAATTTAACCACAAAAGACGCCATTTACACCATGTTTTTAGCCGAAATGTCAACTGTAGCATGTAGCAGGTAGCATGTAAACATGGCGTGGATTTTCACACGTGCGTCCATTAAGAGATATATGAAGTCTTGTGATACATCGACACCATGTTTACATGCTACCTGTGTGGCTACAGCTGACATTCCGGCTAAAAACATGGTGTAAATGGCGTCTTTTGTGGTTAAATTTTAATGTCGCGGCTCATGGACACTTGGATTACACCACACGAGCAGGATGGAGACATTTTGTGTTTGTTTTGTGTTCTTTTTTTTACATTTACATTTGGTCTCCATTCACTGCCATTGTACTGGATTTGGCTGCAGTCCTGTTTTCTGCTGAAACTCCAGGATTGTTTTGTGAACTGAAGATCTGCACCTATCATCACATTGGCATAGTGGTGAGTACATATTGAGTGGATTATGATTCTGGGGTGGAGTATCCTTTTAAAAGCCAAGATTTTTACAGTTCCTTGTTTCTACAGTCATGATGCACTATGACAGCTGCAGTATAGACAAGGGGTTTTAGTCTATTAAAAAAACTGATTTTGATCTCCTTACTTTCCACTTCACTGCATAACAGACACACTACTTCCTGTGTGGCGCTGAATGTTGGCGCCGGATGTATATTGTGCGCTGCAGAATCGTCTGATATGACTGTGATTTCTAGGGATTGCTAGGCTGGAGTGTACTGTTCAGCTGTACACATAGTTTCAGTCTGTGTGAGTGTGAGTGTGTATACTTCTACTTGTGTATAAATGACCTTGAAAACTTAATCAGGTGTTAGAATGAATAAAAAGTGCAAATGCATAATTATTATGCATGCTTTTCACACATATCTGTGCATGTGTGTGCTTGTGTGCATGTCATACAGGCAGTGCATGTTGCGCACATATGCAGGAGTTAAATTGGGATGGAGCCCACCAGAGCTGATGCTGCAATCCATTGTACTAAAAAACAACCTCCAACATGGAGAAGTGCAGTGGAACGCTCATTCAAGTCAGAAACT
>JAJHUR010114464.1:941-12451 GCA_027495735.1 Lutjanus campechanus | reverse complement strand
GGCCATGCAAGTCAAACAAGGTTAAAGCCTCACACATCCACGGGAAAAAGTGTACATGAAAAGATCGAGCTTGATCTCAAACTGGTTGGTAACCCGTGTGTTATGTATCACTCTCTCAGATCATTTCATGATAATTATTCTTGATAAGATTCACCAGCTTAGTGGGCACAGCATAGTGTCCCAAAAGCTTCCACAGGGTCTCCATGTGCACACTGTTGAATGCTTTTTCATAGTTGACATACAGTGAGGAAATCCACTCAATGATAATATGGATAGTAACAATCCGGTCGATACGAGATTGATTTTTCCTGAATCCCGCTTGTTGGTCCCAGAACTGTTGGTCAGCTGCATCCGGGATGACGCTATTTAATATGTTCCCTGGCACTGAGAGTCGAGTAATCCCTCTATAGTTGGAACAGTTCCCTAGGGCTCCATTCTTAGGGAGCTTGTTGATATAGCCATCGTCCCTGTCTGACGGCGTTTCTTCTTCTTCCCAGATCTTAACGAAGAGTGGATACAGCAGCCCCAACGTGGTATTCAGATCTGCCTTTATTACTTCTACCAGCATGTTATCCGATCCTGCTGCATTGCCGTTCTTTAGTGTCTGTATTGCTTTGGTTTCTGCTGGATATCTGGAGGATTTAGTGGTGGGGGTCTGTTGAGCAGCTCCCCAAAGTGTTTTGCCCATCTAATCAGCTGACTTCCTTTGGTCATAATGGTGTTACCTTCTTTGTCTTTTACTGGTCTTTGCAGCTTGCTATATT
This sequence comes from Lutjanus campechanus, assembly GCA_027495735.1. Lineage (NCBI taxonomy): Eukaryota > Metazoa > Chordata > Actinopteri > Lutjaniformes > Lutjanidae > Lutjanus > Lutjanus campechanus. Next base: position 11,687 of record JAJHUR010114464.1, on the reverse strand, counting down.
TGCCTGATATCTTTCTGGTGGAGGCATTTTTTTTGAGACCTTACTTGCATGTTTTTTTTTCAAAACTCTATTTAATAATGTGTAACAAAAAAGCTCAAGTTCTAATATACTAAATGTTCACATGTACACAAGTAGTACAGTAGAACTGGTGGGATAAACTAGCCAAAAAAAAAGGTAATATTTTGATAAAAAATCAAAAACTTAAATGGCAGCAGATGAACAAATGGATGAGTCTGTACTGTAAGCTGGCAACTCCCCCCCCCCCCATGCCAAACTCGTGGCTTCCCATGCACTAATGGGTGACGTCATGTCATGGGAGCGCCGCCCTCTTATTCTACTTTCTATGTGCAGTGCATGTACTTCAAGTGAGGCAACAAACAGTAAAGAGTTCTTTGCAAATGCTATTTGACCAAAGATCTGCTCTGTCTTCTTACTCCAATGTGTCATGTAGAACATTATGCTTATTTCTTCAAGCATAGGATGACTTCTCTCATCAGCTGTACTCTTTTCTCCCTCTCTTTACCTCCTAACATCACATTATCACTAACATCCATCCCTCTCTCTCTTTTTATGTCCCATCTCCTCTTCTTGTCCATCACCCTCTCTGTTTTTCTCCCCTTTTCTCCATCCTTTACAATTCTTTTTCCACCCCACTTTACCCTCACTTCCTCTCCATTTCCACTTCTTCCAACCCTGATGTACAACCTGCCCGGCTCTCTCTCTCTCTCCTCTTCTCCTCTCCTCCCCCTCCAGCGGGAGGCGCCTACTTCATGATCAGTCGTTCTCTGGGTCCAGAGTTTGGGGGGGCGGTGGGCCTGTGTTTCTACTTGGGCACCACCTTCGCTGGAGCCATGTATATCCTGGGAGCCATCGAGATCCTTCTGGTGGGTTTACTTTAACCCATTTTGTTCCAGGATTTTATCTATAATTTTAATTTAATGTAGTAGTGATTATTAAGAAGGGATTTCTCAACTGTTTATTGCTTATTTTTCTTATTTTAATTATTTATGTTTTTATTTTACAAACCCACTTCAAAAAACTTGGGACATTGTGTAAAACATAAATAAGAACAGAATGCAATGATTTGCATACTACATGGGCTTGGGAGCACAGTTTGTCGCTGCATCTACATACAGGTTTTGGAGCAACATATGCTGCCGTCCTGATATCTTTTTCGGAGACGTCCCTGCTTATTTTAGCAGGACAAATTTCAGGTACTAGACTGATCTGCCTGCAGTCAAGACCTGCCTCAAAATATGACAACAGAGACCCAGCTAGGCGCAGCTATGACCGTTGTCAGTCAGGCTTGGTGCACTCGGTGTAAATTCCAGTCACAACGTCAGACGTAGTTAAGTCCGGCGTAAGAGTTAATCCTTACCTTCTTTTTTACGCCCAGCTGGTGCACTCGGCTCCTGGACTGTAGAGAACCCAAAGTCATTTATCAAGCAAGAATGAGAAAGTATTTCACTTTAAAAACTTCAACAATTAGTGCCCTCAGTTCCAAAACATTCCAATACTGAATGTTCTTAAAAGAAAAGGTGATCTATCACAGTGGTAAACATGCTCCTGTCACAACTTCTTTGGAATGTTGCAGGCAACAAATTCTGAATGAGTCTGTATTTACCAAAAAAAACAAACAAACAAAAAAAAAAGGTTTATCAGTTGCATTAAATATCATCTCTGTACTGTATTAAATTGAATATAGGTCAAAAAAGTTTTATTCATGTTTTAAATGGTGTCCCAATGTTTTTTGGAATTGGAGTTGTAAATTAAACTGCCAGTAGAACTGCAGAGCTGTGCTGTGTTCACAGCCATAATAACGCTAATGACAGTATTAGAAATTGTGGGCTGTGTTGTTACCATCAGAATGTTTAAACACATTTTCTAATAAAAATGGTATACCAGCTCATGCCTGTTGTGATACAGCAAATGTAGTTACTAAGACATATTCAGTAACTGGAGGATCAAGATGATTAATCACATTGATGCAAAATTCAAGTAAAAGTCTTTCCATTGTTTCCTTTTGTCACACTTTCGTCTCCCTCCTCCAGATGTACATTGCCCCTAAGGCAGCCATTTTTGAGTCAAAGCAGCCTGAAGGTGAAGGGGCAGCCATGTTGAACAACATGCGGGTCTACGGCTCCATCTGTCTTCTCCTGATGTCCTTGCTGGTCTTTGTGGGCGTGAAGTACGTCAACAAACTGGCTTCTATCTTCTTGGCCTGCGTCATCGTATCCATTGTTTCAATCTATGTCGGAGCGCTGGTCTCTGCCTTCAAACCGCCCAATTTCCCGTAAGTGTTGATCCAAAAATACAACGGTGACCAATCCTTTAACTCTTGCGATTTTGACTTACCAGTGTGCTTCTCCATCCACAGTGTGTGCATGCTTGGAAACAGAACTATCAGCGGCCATGAAATTGATGACCACCAGTGTGCGAAAACCATGCTGCTGCAGATCAAAGAGTCAGCAGAAAGATTCGATTCCAACTTCACAATTATCAATGGTAGGAGTGTATCCTACTCATGACAGTCTTCTCACTTACACCCGTTCAGTTTCTTTTTGACACACTGTGTTGCTTCCATTAGAAAACAGCACCATGGGCCCGACCTTTGACCCCAGCCTCACTCCTACTCTGGTGGAGAAGACCACATATCTTTGGAAGCATTTTTGCGACAGCCCAGAACTCAACGCCTCCTGCGACAAATACTTCACATCTAACAATTTTTCTGAGATTGAAGGGATCCCCGGTCTGGCCAGCGGAATCATGTCAGGTAGAGTGTTTGTTTGTGTGACGAGCATTTAAAAAACACAGAGAAGAAAACAAGACTGTCAGAAGTTGCCAATTATGTGCTTTCATATCATTTTCTGTGTCTGGTTGTCAGATGATGAATATTTCATTATTTAAAGGTTAAAAATTCTAGCATATTTGGTAGCATTAAATTACTGTAAACAATGATATTTTCAGCCTCTGATAAGTTTTTTGAAGGAATTCTATTTAATTTCAGTTCATTTTAGTCTGTACGGAACCATATCTACTATACGCCCTGTTGTCCAGGTCCTTTTTTTTTATTTTTTTTAAAAAGAAGATATCAGGAAATCAACACTGCTCATGAGGATTACAGAATAATCAGGGTTGGGAGTGATACTTATAAAATATAAAGTAAATAAATAAATATAAATCCGATATAGTTTACTAATTACCTGTTTTAAGTAACGTAGTATTCATGTCACAATATTAAAGTAATGTAACTTGATTTCTCTCTCTTACTTTTGGATTACCTCAAAATAAAATATGGCCAAATTATTTTGCCTAATATATTGTGTTAGGGCTGCAAATAATGACTATTTTCATCATTGGTTAATGGAAACATTATTTTCTGAATTAATGATTGGTTGTTTGTTTCCATAAAATGTCTGAAAATGATGAAAAATGTCGATCAGAGCTCAAGATGACATCCTCAAATGTCTTATTTACGAAGCTGAAATCAGAGAATTGGGACTTTGAATGATTCATCGTTTAATTAATCCTGTCATAATCTTGTCAATTGAAAAATAGGCCCAAACATTTTTTTTTTTTGGTTTTTAAAGTAATAATTATTTTCATTGTTGATTATTGACCGTTTTCCCCATTTTTGTTGTTAGTTTTATTAGCTTGTCCAGCTGTTCCCTCCTTTGTTATGTGCAGTTTATTGATTGATTTGAAGACAAAAAAATTGTGAAATTTCTGCCCTGTGAAGCATTTTTTCATGAGAGGCCATGATAATAAATTGGCACTTGTGTGCACTGTACATGGTAGAATATATTATATATTAAAATTGTAATCCTACTAATAATACCCATTTCTACTAAATATATCTGTAATCTGGTTATGTCTGTTTTATTTGCAACTGTATTGGATTATAGCTAGCTTGTTTTTGTATCCAGATTATGTAATCCTGTTACATGTAATCCATTACTCCACTATCTTGACAATAATGTTAACATAATCTCTCTAACGAGCATGTTTTGAATCTCCCCCTCACAGAGAACTTGTGGAGCTCCTACCTCAGCAAAGGAGACGTGGTGGAGAAAGGCTCCCTGAACTCCTCTCTTGTTGCACATCCAGCCTCCACCCATCAGCCTTATGTGTTCGCTGACATCACCACCTCCTTCACACTGTTGGTGGGCATCTTCTTCCCCTCTGTCACGGGTATGGTTTTATTATTACTATTATTTATTATTGATTTATTTGATCTATTAGCACTCAGGTGTCAGTAGCCAATAATGCAATTTGCACTCAGGGAATAAATAGCCAATGTAGCTGTTTACACCTATATGGAGACAAACCATGATCCTTTCCTAACCAAGTAGTTTGGTTACCTAAACCTAACCAAAGTGCAACTGAAAAGCAATTAAATAAATAATAATAAACTAAAAATTATAAATCAACTAGGAAATTCTAAAGTTAACTCTTCTAGTTTCACATGGTACTGGAGGAGAGTCCTGTGTTAAACTCAGTCATCTTTCACAACCTCTCCATGGAGACGTAATCACTCTTTATTGCTAAACTAGCTGCTGTGTGACTATTCTCACCTTGGTAAAAATAGACACTCCTTTTTTTGTTTTTGTTTCTTTTCACTTCCTCAAATGCTAAATCAGCCGTGTCAAAGGGTAAATTAGAAATAGAAACATAAGACATGTAAACATAATGTTGCCATCATTCTGTTATGAAAATACATTGTTGGCAGGAAGAACACAGTAGGTGTGATATTGATTCTTGCTCATGGTACAGCTGCTGTTTTAGGATCAACTACATGATGTGTTTGCAATGGCATCTATTCTTGTATTTCTTTTCATTCACTCAATACAATAAATTGAAACAAAATTTGACCCTTATTTTGTTTGACACAAACTCTGAACACTCATTTGATACAGTTTAAACAAACATGATATGAGCTGACATATAGGTTTTCTTAAATAATAATACCACCTTGTAATGCTCCTAGTAATGCTTATATTCTAACCTAACTAAATGATTTTTTTCTTTTCATCAGGAATCATGGCTGGTTCCAACCGGTCAGGGGATCTGAAAGATGCCCAGCGCTCCATCCCCATTGGAACCATTCTCGCCATCCTCACCACCTCCATCGTCTGTATCCTCTCATGACAGATTAGTGATTCAATTTCCAGGCACTTCAATTCTAATTCAAAAATAACTCAAATAACCATTCACACAGAGAATGTATGTTTAAAAACTACCTGCATAACAAATACGGTTCTCCTTCTGCACCTTAGTAACAAAGTGTTCCTGCAAAATGCTGTCTATTTAATTATTTCAGGCAGTGTTTTATCACTGTCTGTTTAGCTGAATTGATTGCTCACTTTGTGGTACTGTTATGTCTAAAAGGCACTTAGCCATCAAATCAAATCAAATGTATTCTGAGTGATGTTTTCCTGAGTGCTGTCCATCCAGACCTGAGCAGTGTTATGTTGTTTGGAGCCTGCATCGACGGAGTGGTCCTCAGAGACAAGTCAGTACACCTGCTCTTTTATCTGACTATATATATGTTCTGTTACATGTGAGAGAAAGAGGGTAGTTTTAGTATATTTCCACTGCTGTGAAAGCTCTAAATGTTTGTATGTTTTTTCTCCTGCAGGTTTGGAGACTCTGTTAGAGGGAACCTGGTGGTGGGGACTCTGGCGTGGCCCTCTCCCTGGGTCATTGTGATCGGCTCCTTCTTCTCAACATGTGGCGCGGGCCTCCAGTCGCTGACCGGCGCTCCCCGACTCCTGCAGGCTATTGCCAAGGACAACATCATCCCATTCTTACGGGTTAGAGCTGCGTAAAATTTTACACCAAACTCCCTTTAATATGACATATTAACTTTCCTTATTTTTCTGCAAAAACGCAGGACTCCAGAAACACAAAATAAAAGGTGCCACATTTCAACAGTCTGTCTGTCAGTATGATCCATAAAGAGAAAATGTATTTCTGTATTAATGTTAGATTTTTTAAATTTTGTTGCCTCAACTCCTTGCAAGACTGTTGGTTAGCTGCACTGTTTTTATTGGGAGAAGACTGTGGGGATGAGAGGCAACATTAAAGTGTCTTACTAAAATACAAGCTTAATGGTGTAAGATAATAAGATACATGCCGAACTAAATACAACTCATAACCCTGTTAATCCACTGCCCATCCTGTGTGTGTGATAGTATTTATTTGAGTTTACTTGAGTTTTTTTGGCTGCTACCGAAGTACATACTGGTTTGGTGCTGGTTAAGTAGCAACCTGTCAGATTTCACAGCAAGTTGTAAACTCTGTTGGGGCTTTTCCATTGGCACTTTTGGCCATGTCAGGTCAAATTCTGCTGCGCTGATTTGCATTTCAATTACCACTTTCAACGCACCAAGTCGCATCAGAGATAGACCATCTGTGTAGTTGGGCCAAAGTTTGCCCGATGAGAGGCTAACCCTAGGCAAACCCCTTTCTACCCCTCAAACAAGCTTGTGTTACAATTTAACTCATTACTGTTTAGGAGAGCAGAGAGAAAGAGGTTTTTAAAAGTGTGTTAAGCTCTCAGTACTTTTATAGCTTCTAACTGAATCTCTGTGTTTTGAAGTTGTTTCTGTCCTGTGTCCCTGTTTGTACTGTTTCCTGTTTGCTTTTAGCTCTATAGGAGTTGGGTTAAAGCATAACTTACAGGTTGGAGTGAATCAGTATGTAGTGAAAGATGTAGAACCTTGATTTTCAAAAAGAAAGTAGTGTATGTATACACACAACAGTGACTTCTCTGGAGCCGTTTTTGTGAGAGAATTTTACTTCCACATCTAAAACCAACAAACCAGATGTGATGTAGATCGAGGCAGATGGGACAAATTAGATCATAATTGGCATTAGTTTTTACTCTGAAAAGGTTGAAAATGTATATTCTTACGAATATGATGGACCACAAGCTTACGATTAAGAACCTACTAAGTGTCAAAGAGACCAGGAACAGAACAGGGTTTGGAAAAATAACAGTCACAGGAGAGAAATTGAGTTTTGGTGTGAGGAGAATCAGTGGAGAACCAGGCAGGTGTCTTGGTGAGTGAAATGCATTAGCTAACAGATTATTGGGTGTTCAGCTCATGTTCCAGTATCAGCTTTGATCAGTTCTGTCTCGCATTGCCTTGCCTCACATAAATCCACACAGAGCATAGCAGTGGCGAGAGAGTGACAGAGGGACGGATACTGAGTGAGAGAGGGCGGGAGAGAGTGAAAGAGAGGTACAGAGACTCTGAAAGAGAGGGGAGGGGGAGAAGGGGGGTAGAGGAAGAGATGAATGACAGTTCCCTGATAAAACTTTTGTTTGTTAGATGCTTATATGGTCAGTGTCAGCCGGCAGTCAGACAGCTGTTTTAGTTACGGAGGCAGCAGTGACGTCCTGCCTCTTCACCTGTACGAAACGCCCCCAGGAGTTAGGGCCAGCACCCGCTCTTCCCCTGTTGGGAAAACCACAGACTCGATGTCTTGACAGGCAGGAGTTTGTGCACCCGTAGCATATACAATGATTTGCATGGTCACCAGAAGTGAAATGCACTGTAAAACTAGTTAAACAATACAAACTCACTGAAAGATGATTGTTCAGACTCAGTATCACCCGTAATTTTTAATTAAGTCTTAAAATTGTCATTTTACAAAAGGTTACACACATTTCTTTAGGAAATTTAACCTGCAAGTTACACTTCAAGTTACTGCTGATAAAAACCCAATGTTTTCTGATTTTGCTGCTTCATAATAAAAGTGTTTAAATAACAAAATAACGGGACTACTTAGGAAATAAAGTGTTAATTCCCTGGTTTACCGCCACTCAACTCGAGCAGAATTTGTCATCAGTTAAAAGACAAAGCTGGTAGCACATGTGTGGAACAGGAGTGTGTGTGTATTTATGTTTGTGGTTAGCTAACCTTGTGAAGCATCATTCTCATAATATAGGTGATAATGTAGGGTAGTTTAGAAGGGGCATTATGACCACTGTGTTACTGGATGTTTGTCTCTGGTATAATTTTAGCCCTGGAATGTGTAACACCATGTGACATTTGTTCTGTATGCATTTTCACTCTTTTTCCTTTGTGTGTGTGTGTTTCAGGTGTTTGGTCATGGGAAGGCTAATGGGGAGCCCACCTGGGCCCTGCTGCTGACGGCCCTGATAGCTGAGCTGGGGATTCTCATCGCATCTTTGGACCTGGTGGCCCCCATCCTCACAATGTGAGACATGGCACCCTGTGTGTATGCATATGTATGTGTGTGTATGTGTATATACAGGGTGTAACGGTTTAATTTATTGACTTTATTTAGGTTCTTCCTGATGTGTTATCTGTTTGTGAACCTGGCCTGTGCCCTCCAGACCCTCCTGAGGACGCCCAACTGGAGGCCACGCTTCTCCTATTATCACTGGTACTAACACACACACATTCACACACGCGTGCACACACTCACATTCACACACATAAACACTGATCTGTACCTCTGGCGTGTGCAGGACCTTGTCATTTTTGGGGATGACTATCTGCCTGGCGCTCATGTTCATATCGTCTTGGTACTACGCAATCGTTGCCATGGTGATCGCCGGCATGATCTACAAGTACATTGAGTACCACGGGTATGTTGCCATGGAGATGTATTCCCCCCACATGATAGTACATGTACAGCATGGTCAAGAGCGGTCTGTGTGTAAAAGTGTGTGTTTAGTATGTGTATGTCTATTTGCGGTGTGAATCATGCCGTTGTGTGTGTGTATGTGTGTTAGATGAGTTCACAATATACACACCACATATCTCAGTGTATATTTTTATATATTCCGTGTGTGTATCAGAGCGGAGAAAGAGTGGGGGGATGGGATCCGCGGTCTCTCGCTCAGTGCTGCCCGGTATGCCCTCCTGAGGTTGGAGGAGGGACCTCCACACACCAAAAACTGGAGGTACAGTACTGAAGCCTGCTTTTAACTGCTCCATCATAACTGTCATAAACCTCAGCATACATGTGGTCATTCCTCACATAAGACTGACTGATCCTTATAAATACAAACAAATACAAATCTTCTTCTCGCCGTTCCTCTCCAGGCCCCAGGTGTTGGTCTTACTAAAACTGGACGAGGACGCCCACGTCAAGTCTCCTCGCCTGCTGACATTCGCCAGCCAGCTGAAGGCGGGAAAGGGCCTGACCATTGTTGGCACAGTCGTCTCCGGCAACTTCCTACAAAGCTACGGAGAGGCCCTTGCCGCCGAGCAGGTGTGAACTTCTTATCCTGGCAGCATTTCAGTAGAAACTTGGAGGAGTTTGGGTTTTGTGTGAAGGTTTGTCAGGCTGAAGTTTTAGTTACTTTTAGATGACAGAGTCATGATAACCAGTACAGGAAATACTGTTATTATAGGAATAGTTTGGATTATTATCATTATTATTATTATTATTACTATTAGGGCTGCAACTAACGATTGTTTTCATAGTCGATTTATCAGGTATTTTCTTGATTAATCAGATGATGTCCTCAAATGTCTTGTTTTATCTACAACTCAGAGAATTTTTACTTTTTTTCTTAGAAAATCACTCAAACTGATGAATCGATTATCGAAATAGTTGGCAATTAATTAAATAATCAATTAATTATTGCAGCCAGGTGGCACCAGTGGTTAGCGCTGTTGCCTCACAGAAAGAAGGTTCTGAGTTTGAATCCCCCAGCTGGCTGGGGGGCTGGGGAGTTTGTGGCTGGGGCAGGACCTTTCTGTGAGTTTGCATGTTCTCCTCATGTTCACATGCGTTCTCTCTGGGTACTCCAGCTTCCTCCCACAGTCCAAAGACATGCAGCTTGATTAGGTTAATTAGTGACTCTAAATTGCCCGTAGGTGTGAATGGTTGTCTGCTTCTATGTGTCAGCCCTGTGATGAACTGGCAACTTATCCAGGGTGTACCCCGCCTCTCGCCCTAATGTCAGTTGGGATAAACTCCAGCCCCCCCGCTACCCTTCAAGGATTAGCGATTAAGGAGAATGAATGAATGAATGAATGAATGAATGAATGAATGAATGAATGAATGAAAAATGAATGAATTGTTGTAGCCCTGATAATGATGATGATGATATTAATGATAATAATATTAATACTACTACTACTAATAATAATAATAATAATTTACACAATACAGAGTTTTCTTAAATCTACAGAATACAATGTGTAGGCTAGGACTCTGCACATGAAATATATATATATGTATACAACTGACGTGGGGACAGGAAACAGGGAGAGAGAATGATGGGATGACATAAAGCAAAGGAGGGAGTCAAACCCACGACAGGTGAGCCTTTGTATTTGTCCTATTTCAGACACTGAAGCACCTGATGGATAAGGAGCGTGTGAAGGGCTTCTGTCAGTGCATCGTGGCTCAGAAGCCGCGTGAAGGCATCAGTCACATGATCCAGTCCAGCGGCCTGGGAGGAATGAAGCCCAATACTGTGGTGATGGGCTGGCCTCATGCCTGGAGGCAAAGTGAGGACCCCCAGGCTTGGAAGACCTTCATTAGTAAGTCAAAGACGACAGAGAATAATTCTGAAACTATCAAACATGTCATAGCGAGAAAGTGTTCAGAGGTTTTCTTTCCCTGATCTCATCACTTCAGTTGTTGTTTTTTCAGAGTTATCAGGCTAACAGTGCCCCCTCTCTTCCTTCCAGACACAGTGCGGGTGACCACAGCGGCCCACCTGGCCCTGCTGGTGCCCAAAAACATCTCCCT
>JAJHUR010114460.1:3056-16871 GCA_027495735.1 Lutjanus campechanus | reverse complement strand
ATTTGCATGACAACTTTTTAAGTATCATTCTGTAATGCAATTTATTACTTCTCTGCTATGTCTTCTGAAAATCTCTTGGTTCTATTATTTTCCATGTGTTTTAAAACAAAAATGTAGTTGTGTGGATGTGGGCTAAATAAGAGGTGCAGCCTCCTGATCCTATTAGAGTCGTTAGAGCACCCCAAAGCTTGACAGGCCTGCTGTGCCGGTCCCTAGTTATGAATGGACAATCACTGTTCAAATGTTACCCTCAGAAGGCATCTTTAACCTGGCAAAAACCTTCTTCACAGCAGTCATTTTAACATGAATTTTATTCTCTTACAGCGATTCAAAATGAGGAAAAGCAACTATTGTAAGCAATATAAGGGAAATACCACAGGATTCAGTAGACCTTTTCCGCTGCAGCCATATTGTTATTAAATAGTTGGGTAAACACAGGTGTTGCCTATGATACTAATTAAGTTTCTGTTCCAATCAGGTCAAACAGAGTCAGGATGCTGCTTTTGTGCATGTTGGCTCACTAGAAAGGCTCTGCTCCACTAAATGGAACGGGACTTAAATTAGTGCCCTTGGTAACACCTGTGTTTACCCTCCTATTTCATACCAGTATGGCTGCTGTGAGAAAGGTCTGTTGAAACCACTGTATTTGAGCTTATTGCTTACAATAGTTGCATTTCGTTGATTTGAGTTTTTGTAAGAGAATACATCAAAGCCAAGTTTAATGAGCGAAAATACATTATATATGGGGCCAGTGTTTGACATCGTCTTCCCATTGGCAATATGACACCAATTAAATTTTTATAAATGAGAAGATATGGAAGTGAGGAGGAAGATCATTGCATATGGCTCTTCTTTCTAGTGAAACCTAGACAGATGGATCGAGGCTTGAATCAAATTACACAGGCACCACAGAAGCCCATTTAATAATATTATGCACAGCAGGATGTGTTTGATATTCATGGTGGTGTTTGTTTTTGTGAGCCTGGCCATTCGCTCATGAGGTCATGAGCCTCAGAGCGTCAGAGACAGGGATGGATCATTTCCTGTTTGTTTGTTTTTTTTTTCATGGGACAGTGTGACCTCCAAAGACAACACGCGCTCACTTTTTGTCACCCCCAAACTGTTTTCTCTGTCATTTCGTTTCCTCTGTAGTGTCCTCACTCACTGTCTTTTTCCTCTTATCTTTCCGACTCTCATTCTGTCCCTCCCTTTCACACTGAGATGAGATGGACCTCAACACGCTGCACATCACAACTCCCTGTTTTCTGCTTGCTTTGTACCTGGGCCCCTCGGAGGCTTCTATAACTGACCTTGCTGCATAGTCACCATAGCTGCTAATTTCACTGCAGCCCCACAAGACTAAAGTCAGCACTTTATAATTCATGTTAATAGTAATATATTTCAGGACCTGTATTTAATGCTTTACATTATTTCTAGGTTGTGCACTTTGGAAAAAAGTTGCTTAAATTACTGACAACTTTACTTTTTCTTTTTCATTGCACAGATTTTCTTATCTACACTTCCAGCAGTTACAGAGCAGCATTAACATTTATTTGGAGTCATGTTAGTGTCTGCCTGACAAATGTAAGCCAAGTATTTCTCTCCTTATATCTCTGTTTTGCTCTCCACCAACCTAAAATACACTGCTCCACTATGGCCTTATTCAGATTACAAAAAAAAAAAAAAAAAGATTTTTGCAAATTTGGTCCAAACAACATTTGAAGGTTGGTTGAATGTGATTCCAATTGGATATCTACAGATGCACCTCAGTCCAGCTGTTATGGGTACTCAAATCTGATTTCAAAGTTTGTCTGGAGCGATAGAGGAGCGCTGCACAGCAACTTGATACCACAGTTGCTTGGAGGGCAAGATGATGGATCTACATTTCTTATGCTTCCACATTGGAAAGCTGCATGACCAGCGTACATAGTTACAGATGCCCATGTCGCTACCACAGCAACCCATGCACATAGGTTGGTGATGTCTGGACACACAAATCCGATTTGATCACTTGCAAATAACAGTCTGTCTTAAAGATCTTATTTTAGAAACAAATCTGCAGTGTGCAAGTGTGCAAATTCACACTTCACAAGAGCTAGCTCAAAGTTCACAGAAATTAAAATGAACTTGTTCACGTTCATGGTGCACAGTTTTGAATTTTGAACTAGTCCCAAAAACAATCTGCTTCATGTTCATTTCTTCCGTTTTTTTTTTGTTGTTGTTTTGTTTTTAATTGAACCTCGCTGGAGTCTATATAATGACATCATACTATCATACAACCTGTAACTCTGTCAGGAATGAACAATGCTTACGTTCATCCATTCAGTTCACCAATCATCAAAAACATGAGCACATTCAATTAACACTCTTTTAGCGCATTCATGCACAACACTACAAATCTGATTTGCCTGGAGTCTGAACAAAGTCTATATTCACACACTAGCTATGAACATTGTCTGTTGCTGTACAGTGTACAGTCAGTCAGACTTTTCACAAAAAAACAGCTGCCTGCTGTGTCTGCAAACTGATAAGAGAGCAGTGAGGGTGAACCAAACAGTAAAGTTGTGGGCTGTAAAACTAAAGCAAAGAAAACGGAAAGAAGCTAAAACGGTCTGTCGAGCTGTGAGCAGCAGAATAAGGTGATAAATACCTGCGGATTCAAATGACTGCTTTTACTTTACGAATAGTCATTAGATCCACTTAATGTGGAAGCCTGTTGTAAATTATCTTTTCAAACCAGGTCACTGGTCCTGCTGGTTTTAGAAGCCCTCCCATCGTTTTTTTGCTGATTCAACCCTTCTCAGGTTAGAATTCAAGAGGGTTGTGGTCAAGGTCAACGGCATAAAAGTAAGTGTGCTCCAACTGATAAAATCCTGATTTATGCTGTACCTATGTGGTTTCCAGTGTTCAAATTCGGAAAGAAGAATGTGCTGACCATGGTCTGGGATACGTCTATGGCTTATGCAGCAAGTAAAGTACAACATATAGCTTAGCAGCAGTATGATAAACAATGGACACTGATAAACAGCATCTGTCACATGAACTGGAAATATTACTGCATTACTGCACTGAAAAAAAATGCTAATGTTTTGTAGAATAAGAAGTTAAATCTTGTACAAGTCACCCTCAATAAGCAGCTTTCTCACAGCTGCTGCTACTCTACCTGCTGCTGTTTATCAGCAGAGACGGATTCAGAATAGTCTGTGCCACTGTTGAAGCAATTTTAATCTGCCTTCACTGCCGATGTACAGAAACATACACAATGGCGGCTCAACCAAAGAGAGGCTCAACACTAAACAGAAGCAATAGAAGAGAGTCAGGAAGATGGTGAGGTTCTAATTAGCCAAAATAAGTGAAAACACCTGAGTACTTGTTTCTCTGTGTGCCACTGGTGAGTAGCCATCTGATATTTCACATCTGACTAATTGACGTCTAGGAGGCCAGGTGCATGCAATTAACTGCAATTAACGTGCTTAGAGGAAAGAAAACCAGCTTCACTTTTGTTGAAAGGATTGAGAACCATTACTGTGAGCTAAAAGGGCGGCAGTCAGGATTTGGATCACCTGGCAACAAAAATGTGGTGATCATTTACTGTGATGTGGGTGTGAGCAGGCAGTCTGTATCACCACCATCATGGGAAGAGTGAGGGGGAAATTTTTATGCATAACTAGAAGGGCACTCGCAGCGCACAGACTAACTAAACCAAACTATTACAATTATGTCAAAATATTGTTGTGCCTAGCTGAAGCCTCATCATCTCAGCTGTACATTTAGTGTTTACCTACAAATTCATTTTACCATAGACTCAAACACAAACAAACTAACAAACCAAAAACATAACCTTAGCAGAGGTAAAAATATGATGTTATTAATATGGAGTGTTATTATTTGTCATAACCATGAAAGGTATTTTCCTTACTTTTCTGCTTTTCTTCCTGCTGGCTGTAAGACGGATAGGAAACTAGACTATTTTCTCTCCTTCCTGTCTCTCGTGGTTTGCTTTTTGTCAGGGGGATGTTTTAAAGGATTTGGTTGTTTTTTCGTCTGTCATTGTGTTTTGTTTCAGGCCCTCCCCAGCTGCTTTAATTGGCACAAGGGGAATAGACTGGTGTATTTATTTGTCTACCTGTCATATAGAGTTCACTGAACTCACGGGGAAAGAAAGTACTTTGCTGAAATCTAACTACACTGTTGGGCTTCAGCTTGTGAGGTGTCACGCTCCAGTGCTTCGTATTTTCTTTCTCACAGGTATATACTGACTGGTTAATTATGCATTTACCGGGAGCTACTCGTTATTTTCCCTTAGCGAACAAAACTATTTTAAGTTGTTAGGCTGTGTGACCTTTAGAAGATGTGTAAAGGGGAGCAGATTGACTCGAAATACAGAAATAAATAGGCTTTCCCTCAAATGAGCTTTTATGTGCAAATCACAAGCTTAAGGTGGCTCATTTTTTTCTAAACTACATTAAAATTAGATACAGAAACACTTGACTGCTTTTCATTATGTTCTACTTTCATAGATATTTTAAGCAAGTTTTCTATCTACATCTAATCATCTATTCAGGGAGAATTTAATTGCAGCCTCAAATATTCAAAACTTGCTACAAAAAAAAAAACTATTTTCCCCCACTCAAATCTTTTCCCATTTCATGTTTAGTAATGACTGTCCTGTCCATTGTGGCCCACAATCTGTGTGCGGAGTAATTTCCTCCTTTCTGTCTCATAAATCATACGAGAATAGCAAGGTGCTGTGCGCTTGATGAATGGCTTTAGCCTTCTATTGTTCCTGTTCTCCTGAACTCTATTGATCCCATATACACACGTTCTTGGACACACACCAGGACATGCAGACACACAATGCAGACAATACAACTATGATATAGATTCTTATACATACTTATACACTCATACACCATGTCCCTTCACACAGTATGTTGGATCAAACCACACTAATGAGAAACTGAAACTCTGTGTGAGTGGGTGTGAAACTCAAAAATCAATGAAAACCCGGGGGAAACGAGGATGATTCTTAGTTTACATTTGCAAGATAAAGCACAAGACACAAACATTGACAGAGGCAGTCGTAAGCTCACACAAACTGCACTGCTGCACAGTCCTGTGGTGAAAAATGCCACCACTTTTTTTCTGATTTCTCCCCCTGTAGGACCAAAACCTGAAGCTGCAGAAAATCGTATTGCCTCTATTCGTCATTTGTATTGAGGCAATTGAATGGACATTTATTCATGATAATGGAGTTTTGCTGAAAGAGAGCTTGGCTTTTGTGTTCTTTCACAGACTTATCTCTAATTTGCAAAACTCTGCTCACACCTCAATTTCATGCTGTACCAGCACTGAGAGACAAAGTGTGGAACGAGCCATTTGTCACGGCAAAACAAAGACAAGAAAGTGTGACTTTTATTTTGCCTTTAAACAATTGCAGCATAAGAGGAGTGTTGAATGTGGTTGTTTCCTCAAATATAGACAATTTAAGAGCAGCTGAGGAGGGAATAATAAAAGAAAAAGCCTTGAAATAAAACCCAACCAACCAGCACACAATGTTTGTGGATAGATGTTGACATTCAGAGCTTCGATGTGAGCCTTTTAAAGTAAGTGCTATTTGGCTGAGTTTCACCTTCACCAATGCTATAGTTTTAGAGTGTAACATAGAACTGTCACTTTAATGTTAAGATGCAAAGGTCAAGTATTAGATGGCATGATCAGACTTTTAAAGTTGTTATATTAGGTAAATGAGTTTCTGATGGTAGAAACCACTTTTGTCCACTGGGGCCTCCAAAATCACGTTATGAAAGTTAATTGTTGCCGCTTTACCTGGGACGCCCTACAAACTTGGTATTTCAAAAATGCTGCAGCCAATCAGTGTCCTAGGAGGGACTACTGGCTTGGTGAATTCTGACTACTAGTTAGTTGAAGTTAGTCCATGTTAGATGTGATCGACAGATGGTTCATCCAATCTCCTGTCAAGTGTATTTTTGAATGTGTCTGCCCTTTTCCAACCAGGGTAACTTCCCAGATGGTTCTGTGTAACAAACCATCTGGCGTGTTAGGTTCGTGTGGCAATGCCCAATGTAGTTGTGTTATACTGTACATCTGTGTAATTAGCTCAAAGCACCACTGTGCTTACTGTCTCTCATAGCAGCTAGCATTACTGTGGATGCAGTCTTGTTAATCATGTCCTCCTGTCAAACTACTGCTTAGATGCAGCCTGGTTTGTATGTTTTTTCTTGTAATCATCATCTTCTTAAAAGACATTTATCTACCAGTTAACAGGCTTGTTAAAGTCTGAGGTATTTTGTAGGCTGTGTGGTAAATGTTTCAGAGAATTGTTGAAGCTGACTTGGCAATTTAGAGTTAAGATCTATGCCTAAAATGGTGACACATCATGTTTTCTGTTTATCTGTAAGCAGTCTTTATCAGATGCCAGATGCTGTTCAGGTGTTCTGCAGTTGAAGGACAGACATTAAAAGAAGGTTTGTGAAGAAAGAAACGTGACTGCTGTGGTATTTAATCATGCTCATGATTAGCTACTTATCACAGCCCGTTAAATGTTTTCACCACTTCTGACTGTTGAAATTGAATTCTCTTGAGACAGCAGCTCTGGGGGATTTAAGACTCCATGCAATCAATAGTGTGTACCAGAGGAGTTCTTGGGGCCACAGACAGCCATGTCAGCTATCACAGTTCTAATAAACGGCTGGATGAAACTCTGCGTTTGGGAGAGAAAAGTCTTCAAGGGATTCTGTTTCTCGTTAATGGGTTTTTCATGTGACTAGTGATGAGACGGTGACTCAGCTGCATTGTCATTTGGCCTCATTATTTTTAAGTGATGGGAAAATATAGCAGGAACAGGCTTCTGATTTGGGCTATGATGATGTATTACATTATTTCTATCACATCAAAATGTGACAGATTAGAGCAATTTATCAGATTGATCACAGGCCTGGATTGAAGCGATGTTCAATAGCGTAAAGCCATAATTTCTGCTGTCAGGGAAATAGTTTGATGGGGCCAAAAACTTATGAGAAAACAAATGATTGGCATTTTATTACATTTTTAACCACCCTGTATCTTCTAATATATAGAAAAAAAATGTACACTGCTATTTAGTTATATAACTGTGACTGTCACTAATCCCTATTTAATCTAATAGAAGATCACAATTTGAAGAAATGTGGTTGATAACAATTTTTTAACATTTTGTAATGGCAAAGAAGGAATTATGTGCTCTAACAAGTGAACTCAACCTTGAACCAGTGTTAAAATACAACCCTGAAGTTTAGACATTTCACATGGATGACTAGTTGCCATGTTAACATATAACTTAGCTGTCAGCCCATATGTATAGCTCAGACATACCTTAGTCAAACCACATGTCATGGAGGGAAGAGCATATTTACAGGATGTCATTCAAATCAAATACAGAGATTTGGTTTATAAGTATGATGCATTAGGTTCTTCTGACTGGGAAAAAAGCATCTTGTGTGGGAAGTAAACAGATGGGTTTTTCAGTTCACTAACCAGTAAATGACTAATATGCCTGACCGTCATATTTACGTGGGATTCATCCATCTGACAGTGGCTGGAGATCATTACAAATGCACATTAAGAAAAGACAGTCAGTACTTTTTTCAATGCAAAATGTTTTATATATATGTTGTATATAACCACTGCACTTTAAAGTGTAACTTCTCTCGCAGGTGTCTGACTCCACTCACTGCATATTTTCAAGAAATGTTAAAAAGTGAACAAGGGGCTGAGGAGAGGGGTGGTGGGGTGGATGTGTGAGGCTGGGGTTTCACAGTGTGGTGGGCCGCCTCTGATTAGAGGACATTAACTTTATTTTCTATCTAAATTTCATGACGCCCTCAAGATGAGTCAGAATTGGTCTTGCAATGTTCAGGGCTGCTGACATATATCATATAATTTAGACAAAATGAAATGACAACAAAAATTGTTGGCTAAATTTTGTTTTTGAACTGAGCTGCAAAAACTATAGTGGGGGTCTTTGTTGATCATTAGCATGGCATCGTTTGTGATTTGATTGACAAGTTATCTCATTTCCATAGCCTTAGTGTATCAGCTGAGAGCAATTCAGCAATAGCTGTTTAGAGCCCGAGGTTTCAGTGAGAAAAGTTATGTGGTTGATGTAGCCGCTCACTGACAGCACTGGCTCACAGATGAGCACAGGAAGATCATTGAAAGCCTTTAATTAAATCCTAAAACAACCCCTGAATGAGTGATAAATGGAAAGAAATGTGTTCTGGTACTTAATTGCAGAAGCCATCCATCTTCTGTGGTTAGGAGCTTCATGTCTTCATAGTTGATTCTTTTGTAGCCGAGAAGATTTTCAAAAACCTGTGAAATGAGATAAAACCTTTAACAATGCTCGTGAGAGAGCTGGAAAGAGGCAGTATTTCATTATGCACGAGGTGCTGCAGAGGATAAAGGCAATGACAGATCTTTGTGTAAGTATGAGCACTGATGATGAACATGCAGTTGTGTTTGTATGTGTGTGTGTGCATCTCTGTGAATTTGTCAGCAGTATTTTTACACTAGTGCTGATGAAAGGGCCATCATTGAGGTGAACATTTGTCCATTGTTTTGTCAGTAACATGAGATGAGGGTGAACTGCAGCCTGTAGTATGAAGCTGGTAATGTGACACTGAATCCTGAAAGGCAAGGAGGAAATGAGGAGATAGAAATGAGTGAGGGCTCCAGACAGGATGAGAGAAGGACGTCAGATGTTTTTGTTTTGTATTTTGCAGTGTGTGATGTTACAGCCTGAATTTTGATATTATAAAGAGGGTAATTTCACCAGGCTTGTGTAAATAAGTGATTGCAATGTGACTATTTATTCAAGTTGGTTAAAAAAAAAAAAAAGCTGAATTCTAAGTATGTGGCCTTTTCCCTGAGTCGCAACTTGGCAGAAATAGCTCTCCTCCTAGAAAGCAAATTTGGCTTTTGCTCTCATTATAACTTGCAGAAAGCTCAGGGGGAGTTGTGCATGAGGGATTGCAAGTTTTGTATCTGTCCCTGTATGAATGCTTGTACAGGTGATGTTAGTATGACAGACAGTAGAATAAGGGGATGGAGCTTCTGGGTCTGAAAAGTGAAGCCAAGACAGAAGTACCTTAAACCTGCATTCTTTCCAATGGCCAGTAGGGGGTAACTCTACTGGTTGCCAAAAGAAGTCAGATTGTTTGTCTTATGAGAAAATAACCCTAGTTTTCACTCAATTTATGACCTCAGTAAACAGTTTTCTAATGGGTTTATGGTCTCAATCGCTGGTTCCACGATGTTCAGTTTGTAAATTATGGTTTATTTAGAGCAAAATAGAAGAAAAATCAGGGTGTGCTTTAGTGTGGAGCTAATTTGGGATTGACAGGTCATTCTCAGAGAGTCAATCCAGAGCAATGCACCAGCCTCATGAAACTTTCAAACTAGACATTATTGATTAAATATGGATGAAGATAATGTTACTACATTGCCTATTTCACACTTAAAATGTGAAATAGGCAATGTAAGAAAATAGGCAATGAAATAGGCAATGAAACAAAATTTAATATACTGTTTAGTTGTAATATGAGAAAGATTGCGACCAAGCACTGCCCAAGTTGCAGTATGTCACCCACCAGCACTACGCTCATGTCGGCACTGTGCATGCTCTGGATGAAAAAAAACAAGATGGCAGGCTGAGGCTTCAGAACTGTAGTCCAGTAATGGAGTACTGGAGACAGACCGGTTGCCTTAGACACCAGTAAGCGAAATCTCGCCAGCCTGATTAAGCCTGCAGCGGTGCAATAACACCTCAGAGTGATAGAACTGACTTCATTATGTGAACTAACATTTCCACTGACCTCAGTAAAACAAATCTAATTTCACAGAACCTGCAAGGGAAATGATCCTGTCTTCTGTCGTCAGCTTTAAAACCAATGTAATTCTCAGCAGGGTCCTGTGTTGTGTTAATGTGGTTCATCCAGTCTGACACTTATTTTATTCTGAAGGCTCTCATGCAGATCGATGTAACACCTCTTTAACTTCATGGCTTGCCTTTAACTTCAGTGTCACAGGGAAGAAAAATTGTGATTAGATCTCTGTAAAGTTTTTGTTTTCGTCTATGTTGTGTTGAATGATGGTATCCATTTAAATCTGCTGGAAACAAATGTCTATCACACCTTATATCCTTCCTCCCTTTCTCTGTATCTGTTAGTCACTATACACACACACAGACACAGACACACACATACAGTCCAATTATAATCAGTGTGCTGCAGGCTGCCTCTGAGGCCTGATTGGCAGCAGAAATATCATTTTCTGACGTCGCTTTTGTCCCCATCTGTGTCTCGCTCAGGGGAGGTGGCAGTGAGGGAGATGCTCTTTGCCCCTGTTCTTCTCTCCCTTTCATTTTACCCCTGACACACTGCTAAAGATTTTCTCCCTCTCTCTCCCTTTTTTCCTCCTTCATCTCTCTGTATCCATAAGGTCGTGACTGATAGGCTTTGCCATTTTAGAACTGTCTGACATTTATACTGACTTTTCCCCTCCATAGGAAACCAGGCCTTAGGAGATACAGATGCTTTATAAAACATTTTCTCTTCTTCTCTTCTTTTTCAGGGCAGCTGGAAATTGCACCACCTACTGCAGCACAGTTAAGATATGGTAAGCAGTCAGATTTTCTTGGTGGTTATTTTAGACTCAGTATGTGTTTCTATGTGTATTTTATCCTTTTTGTTCATGTAGAGAGATCATTTTAAATGGCTATATTAATTCGAAAAATGTGCATTAGCATGACAGCCTGGATTGACATCCCTCATTTGACTGTCAGTCAACCAGGAAGATTAATGGGAATCAGTCTAATTAACATTAATGAGCAGGACACTGTGGTTCATTGTATTTTGTTTCCAAGGTGTCTCAAAGAAAAGGGGAAAATGATGATTAATGTTTGATTGCTGACTCCAATATTCTGCATTTTTACAATTATTTGAATCTTTTTTTTAACAGCTTGCCAAAAAAATAAATGAGTTGAAAAATGTGTATCGATACTCCAGTACCAGCTGCACTTTCTTGCTCTCTGTTCTGTCCAACAGCGACTTGACACACACACACACACACACACACACACGGTTACAGTGCTGTCTTCCTCTTGTCACTCCTCTTATTTGCTCTGGTTGAATATCCATTGTCACGTTATAGTGCTGTTATATTTATCTTTAAATAGAAAAAATTCAAGGTATTATACCAAAATTAGAACACTACTATTAATAATAGGTATCAACTCTGGAAAAAAAAAACATATCGTCAGTCCCTATTGGTTAATATGGGCATAGGTTTTCCATGGACAGATATTACATTGGCTGTTGCCCCTGATGTCTCAAAGTAATTGGTAGGCGAGGCCAGCATCAGTAACAGAAGACTGTGTAATCTGAATCTTAGAAGACAAAGTCTGTTCGTAGAGGCAGATATGAGAAGATGACAGGCTGTAAAACTCAAAATATACAGTCCATTTAACTCCTCACTGCAGACTCCTTGTACTCCACCTGGTGTACAGTAACATGCACTGTCTGGACAGCTAATGGCCTCTTATGATTTTATACTTTATACTGGCTTCCACTCCACGGTTTATGGTCTTCCTTGGGTCCATAAATACAAAAATAACATATAGCAATTAATATTAACTGATTAACAATTAAGACAAAGAAAATGCAGAAAAAAGAAAAGGGGACAGTAGAAAATATATTCTACTTGCACTTTGCAGTTGCCATTCTATAAAACACGATTTCTCACTGCAAATGGAAGGTCAAATACTCACACATATTTAATTCACCTGTGCACACTCAAATATAAAAGCTTGTGCTGCAGGCATAATTCACTCTACGGGGCTCAGTTACTAACATGACTTCAGATATCTCTCCTCCTCTCCTGCTAAGAGGTCAGAAAACCTGCTGATTAACCCAGCAGAGTTCATATCAACTTGTGTTTGTCCTTCTTTCTTTCTCACAGTATTACGTAATCACATTTAACAGAGAGATGTTTGTGAGTATCAGTACAACAAAGACATCATGTGAGAAACCTCTCCTCTAAAGATCAGCTGTGTTATCGTTAGGGCACAGCCAAAGCAGCATTTCAGCACAAGAAGAGAAACACTTTAAAAAGAAACATTGACTTGGCCAGCTGTCTCTGGAGCACCAGTGTCAAATACAGCACTCATGATTTTACTCAAGACAGCAGTCTTTTTGTTGTGTGTATTGCTCCTTTGCTTTTCTCCTGCTGGGAGTTTCACAAGTCAATGACTTCTGTGGAAGAAAATACCTTATTTTTTTCATTACTGTAAAAACAGATCTATTCAACATTTGAGCGATAACACTGATTAAAAAAATCATAAAATAAGCTTGACAAGTAATTTGTCAAATCTTTCGTAAAACTTCTTAATTTTTAGAGTCTAAACTTCGTGAAAATGCAATTTGGAGCTGAAATTATTCCAAACAAACTGTCTCAGCCATGGTCTTGTTTGTAAGATTTATGGATTGTGTTTTTGTTACCTTAGAGTGAGCTCTATCTATTTACAGAGGACTTGGGTCCTCTTCCACAGAAGCCACCATGCTGAGCCTCCATGTTTCGACAGTCGCCCAAATTGGACCAACCAAACACTTGCTCTAGATGTGGGCTTTTGTGAGTTTCACAGCAACCCCAGGTGTTTGCAGTCTGCAAGCTCACAGCTAGATGCCATTAAATGCTGCACACTGGTCCCTCAATATATAAAATTCTAACCATTTGAGTTTGACACTGACTTTGAGCCATTGACATAAATAAAGATGGATGCAGAGTCTTCATTTCCCCCCACTATACAAAATGAAGCCAAAATATCCCAGATAAGAGTGCTGCCATCATGCTCTGGTGATGTCATTTGGAGGCAGAGTCTGTGATCAGGGTTGGAGCGGTGGTATTGACGTCCCACCCACACAATCAGCTGTCTCAGTCACAAGCAGTGCTCAGCTGTTAATCAGGATGGGAAGCATCCTTTTTATAGCATCAAATAACTAATTAACACCAAACTGATCTGAAAATTGAATCAGATTTTGCTGTTCAATAAGAAAATTTGACTATACATTCCTTTTTATCAGCTTTTGCACCACACTAAACTTCTCTATCAGCCTACATGTGTCTCATTGTTTAGTCTGCCTCACATTTTAATGCACACAGTAAAAGTGTGCATCCAGCTCACAGTTATCCCTGAGCCTACAGTAACTTACTTCTGTGTGCATGTGTGCGTGATGACTGAAACTACAGTTACAGAAATTCTCTGACCTTTAGAATCCACAACTACTGTTAACACCAGTAACTACAAGTGTCACAAGCAAAATAACAATGCAACTGCATAACGGCATCTAAACCAGTTTAAGTTGGTCAATATTTAAGGCCAGTCAGGACTGCATCCTGGTATTGCATTTCCTGGATTACGGGTTTAAACCATCGCTCCTCAGTGAACTGCCTCATTAGAAGGAGAGCATTTTCAAAGAGCATTTTATAGTCAGCTATCTTGTTATCATGTTTGTGGATTTTACAGGTCCCAGAATTCTAGGGGCAGCAAAACAAACTATTTTGGTTTTAATAAAGTAGTCAGGCAATAATAGGCCTTTTCCCATCATTCTTTGAGCAACAGTGAGGTGATTTTATGCTCTCCATAGCACGAGTCTGTAAACAGCAGGGCACAGTGAAAAGGAGTTGGTTACCTGACTGAGAGAAGTAGTGTGCAGCATGTGAGGCGTGCAGCTTGTCTGCAGTATTTCAAAGTGATCC
>JAJHUR010114455.1:711-23548 GCA_027495735.1 Lutjanus campechanus | reverse complement strand
AAAAAAAAAAGCAAACGTGAGGATTAATGGTGAGCGGGTTAGCGTGTTGTGCAGGACATGTGTGCAGCAGATGCTTCAGCAGTAACGTCCGATGATTACAGAGAGAGGGACGGGCTGCAGCCTCTCCCTTTTACTGTTCGGATAAATCAATATGTTTCTCTTACAACAGGGGTCTTCAGAGATTTTCTGGACATGGACCTCTTAGCTGACTGAAAGACAGAGCAGGCTACATGCTACTGCATTGTGTATTCTCTTGTCTGTGCCTGCTTATGGTTGCTAGGCCAGCAGCAGTTGTAGCATTGCTAATGTTAGCCTCACTCTGCACTTTTGCCAACAGTTTCTGTGGTGGAGGGTATGTCAGAGACTCTTTTTCATAAAATTACAAAACAACCCATTGTTGCTCACACAGTGTCCCTCCACTCTGGATAATAATACAGCTAATTAGCCAATATGTTTCAATAACACGTAGCTAACTACTTCTTTTTTTTTCATCTTGTGGGATTCATGATAATATGTATTTTCAGACATATGCACCAACACTGGGGCCTATTAAACTGGTGGTCTGTGGCCCTTAGACAACCTCAATACCTCCTCTGATCACTTATATATATAAAAATGAAGTATATCCTTGTGTCTGTATTTAAAAAGAAACGCCAACATTCAAAGTTTATGGCCATTTACATTGTTTATTAAAAGATCATTAGTGGCGGGGTGAGCGATATGGCCCTAAAATAATATCACAGTATTTCAGGGTGCTCTGCGACAACAATATTCTTGACGATATGATGAAATGCTGAAAAATATTTTTGGTTTAGGATTCACAATAGCTGTAACCATATAATGTGAACAACACTATATGGCATGCCCTAATTAGTGGGCTAATTAGCCCATTGATTGGTTACCTCTTTGTAGGAGCAGAGTCACTTATTAGTTCCTAAAAAAAGTAAACTATATAAGCAGAGGGAATTTAGGGGTATCAAAATAAATTTTAAAAAGATGTTAAATGCAACACTGTTTATTAAAACATTAAAACAGAAAGCTACCTTTAATCTGATTACAAAGCCTGCATCTACTTTTGTACATAATGATTCTTTTCCAATTGTGAAAGCTAAAAAAAAAACTAAAGTAATTGAATAGGCCCAGAGGTCACTGAACCCTGTTGAAGACCCAGGTCTTACAAACTGGATCAACGCATGACTCTCTGGAATTGAGGACATGCGATAATGTGACAAAACATTTGACAAAATAAAGGAGCGCTGGAGAAGAAAAGAAAAGGGAGTGATGAAGAAAATTTGGACACTCGACAAGAGAGATTTAGCAAGTCAAAAATTTCAACAAGACATTCTTGGAAAATGTAAATGTCACCCATCTTTCATTGAGATTAAGATGGCTCCTAAATCTCTGCTCTCAACATTTTTATGCGCGTCTAATAAAATCTCAGAGGGAGAGCAGCAGGACCATGGGTGCAGGATTAGTCATGAAGAGAAAACCGTTTGGGCAACAGAACAGCAGACTGACGACGGGTACCGATGTAAAGAGCAATGCTGCCACCTACCTGGCTTTTTGGGCATCACCATCCTGGTAGCAGGGTCTGCCTGCCAGCCCTGGCTCACCACACCTTTTGACAAAGACAGAAGTGGAAAAGGAGAAGAAAGTACCCTCATCAGCAAAAGTATAAAGGGCTTTGTGGTGGAAATTAACTGCATTACATCCTTGTGAAAACTTTTCTTAAACCTCTGAGCTGGTAGCGTAAATTTAATCTTACCTTTTACCGCCTCTTCCACAGAGTATCCCACAAAGGCAGCGAAATCTTCGGCAGTGATGGAAGTGTATGCCTGAGCCACTAGACTGTACGCCCTTTGCCGTGTGCTCTCTGTGAAGGATGCATGAACCACAGAGACGTTCATGTCAGATAGGTACATCTGGAGTGTGTGCATGCTGAAACTGGGCTCTGGTTCTATTCAAAGTGCATACAGTACATGGGCAACAGCAACTTACTGTGACCTTATAGTAGGTTATGTAATGATAACATAGTATTGAAGAGTTATGTTTCATGTGAACAAAGCTGATAATTAGCAACAGCAGTGGAGGTTTGACACTGGGAATAGCAATTCATCAAGAGTGACAATAAGGTTTTTTAGCCAAATGCATTTTGATAAAATACCAAGTGCTTGAAGTCTGATTTTTAAATTAATGTGTCTCATGTTCTTGCCGATACAGACAGTTTTTGTATTTTAAAGGGCCAGCGTGTAGGAAAGATACAGTATCAACCGACTAGTCTGACCAAGCGTCTTGGAGAAACTACGATGGCCGTGAAAAATGTGAAAGGCAACATGACAAATTCTTATTGTCATTATACACTAATCAAAACATACTTCTAAACATTATATTCCATTTCTTCCAACTGATCCTCTTAAATTTTACACACTTATCCTTTATAAGAAGTTTATACAACCAGTGGTTTATGCACACCTGAGGGTAAGAAATGATGTAAAGAGCAAAGAGAGATAATTTAATATTCCATATTCTGACTATCTAACCGACAACACTATGACAATAAAAACAAGGAACAGTTCTGACTCTTTAAATGAGCATTTATATTCCTAGTAAAGTACATCAAAACTTCACAAATGTACTTTGGCTTTTATAGAGCATTTTGCCTGATAATTCAAATCAAATTCTTTGTCATAACGTGGCAAATCAGATGTTATTATGGCCAATATTTATGGGCTATCATTTCATTATCGAAATAAATAAAATATATATATTTCTCATCATCAGGTGATGATTTATTGGCCCAGATCTGTAGTGTGAATCCCTATGTGGGTATCCTATATGTGTATTATCAACAGTTGATGGCGGTTTGGAGAAGCAGCAGGAGTACTGGTGTAGGAAGCTAAGCAATGTACTGCTGAGAACAGGGCCAGTGGGAAAACATTTTAAGTGTACACTATTTTTAGAATATTTTCACCGCTTTGACTTGGGTTCAGACAACCTTTTCTGACCGGAATCTGCCACTATAGTTTGTTGAATCCGAGCTAAACCTTTAAAGCACTGAAGTCACACAATACCACAAACAAACTAACAGATCGAGGCAGTAGTAGACCAGCAACTCCTGTGTTCTGTGAGGTAAAACTAATGTTTTTGCCAAAGGAGGCCTCAGAGAGAGCAATATGTGGCTAATATAACAGTGGTTTCTCATTGTAAAAAGCTGTCTGACATTAAGGTAAAGGGGTGAAAATATTTTAAATGTGGTGTACCCTTGTGCATTTGAACCATCTGCTTAAGGCAGTTCTGTGTGTTTGAGTTTATGAAGTCGCCTCCTCAGCCAAAACAAGCACAAACAACTTAACAACTCACAGGAGCTGGTTTGGGATTTAAATAAAATTATTTTGAACATAAAGTCTAGGTTGCCCGCCTTTAACTGCAGTTAGCATCTGGATGTTTTATATCAAATGGTGCATTTCGTTTGACTGTGATGAACTTGTGAGCTAAAATAAATGAGAAACCAGGAGTTTCCATTATCAAGAATAATTAACAATAAATCTTGTTAAACGAAGCATGCTAAAGATTAATCATTGCCGTTTATATGCTGTGCAGTGCTTCCACTACAAACCACTGAGGTCTTTATCAGCAGGCACTGGCTTAGGCTTCCAAAACGTCAAAGCTGCCCTATTTATCGAGCCTGACTTGAAACGGTGCTGCAGTTTGTGGAGATAGCTTCAACAGGCGCACGGTCTCACGACAGCATAGAACAACATACACCGGCGTGTATTTGCTGCTGCTCCTGCAGCCATCACCTAAATGCCTTAGGGCTGTGGCCTTTCGTGTTTTATAGCCTAGCAACAGTTCATGTGTACCAACAGCCAGCCCGGAGTCTGTTGCAGCAGCTAGCAGCAGTAACAATAACAAGTGGGATGAGAAAAGACAGCTGTGAGGGGAAGGCCAGAGATTTGTCAAGAATGCTTTCCCACTCTGCTGTCCAACGGGCTTCCTGTTCTCCCTGTTATTGTACTCGTCTAAAAAGTGGACAAAGGACTCAAAATATTAACTTAGAAAACGTCAATGCAGTGTTTATGTATCAATTGTGTTTGAAGGTTCTTAAGTTTTATTTTGTTATGGTTTTAATCAAAGTTATGACTGTAGAGTAATAGCAGCAGTCCTCAGACACTGATGATTAAAATAGTCTATTTTAATGGCCTGGTTACAGAGAAATGTGGATGAAATACTATTGTTTTGTCATTTCGGTGTCTCACCATTGATGCATGAGTACAGAGGAAACTAAGAGAGTTGTTTTTCCCCTCTCTAGTCAGTAGAAAACTCCCATCTGTTAAATGTGAACCATTTATCACACTTCATAAAACTGCTTCTTGTGTTGGAACAACTTCCTTGCACCTGACTGGCTGCATATTGGGAAAGAAATGAGGTCTCTGAGCAAATGTTCCCAACACAGCCAAGCAGGTCATCTCAAGGGGCTTTTTGTAACTCAGTCCCCCCAGGCAGACATGTATTTTTACCACTGGCCTCTTGACCGTTAGAGATGACTTGTGTGGCAACTGGACCAGCCTTTCTTAGTTTGCCCTTCTGATACTCTGGAGTTGAGTTTGGAGGTGCTGAGCAAGACGTCCATGAGTGGGAGGACGGGAGTTTTATGGAGAAGAAACAGGACCTAGCCTGTCCTTCCCTGGCAGTCTATTCCAGGGCCGCTATCATTTCTCACCCTCTCACCTCTTAAAAATAGCCCCCACTTTTCACCGGCAAAGGCAAAGCAGACAGGACATGGCAAGGGCTTTTATTTTTAAATACAGCCCATTGCCAAGTAAGAGGAGCAACAGACTGGGGAGCGTTTTGATGGAAGCACTCCAGACTGGGTCTTTGAGTTTCTTCCTTAACTTAAATTTGATGTTTTGGTTTAGCAATAAAGCAAATGGATGCTTAAATTCATGCAGCTTTATTCCACGTTCCATTAAAGACAGATTTGGTGATTACAGGCAGATCAGCTGGTCACCAGTTCAACACAAACTTAGACAAAGTGAGAAAAACATTTCCATAAGCTACATATGAGGAAAATGATGTGTAATCAATCTTCAGACATTCTATATGTACATTTATCTAGACCCATGTTTTCCATTCAAATGGCTTAGAAGTACAAAAGTATAAAAAGAAGTTAAGAAAAGGTACGAATATGATAATAAAATTAAATATTGCACTGAAGGTAAGGGCAAGCCATTTCAGCCCACATCCACCGTAACCTGATATTTCTTTCAACATCAAATGCAGAGTCCCTGCCATAAACACTTGTGTCAAAAAACCTTCAAAAGCACACATTACAGTATTTCCTACATGTCCATAACTACTTCAGTTCTCATTATTCCTCCTCCTCTTCCTCTTCCTCTTCCTCCTCCTCCTCTTCTGCATCCTCAAATTCATCATCATCAACCAGTCCAAAGTCCATTTTTGACAGGACTGCCTCAACATGCTCTGTTGATAAAGTGAAGTGGTCCATCTTCTCGAAGCCAGGCTCTGGCCTCTCTTCTCCCAGTGAGCATTTAGCTGCATCTTTGGTCTGCGTGATAAGGCCCTTGGAGGCCAACAGAAACTCAGCAGCGCCACCCTGCTCCAAAGCCCTCACAGCTGAATCTGTGAGCTCTGTGCTGGCCTGCAGTCGTTCCCCGTAACGTTGTGCCAGTGCCCGCAGAGCTGCCACCTTTTCGTCTTGCTCTTTACCAATCTGCTCCAGTAGAATAGTCTTGCGCTCTTCCAGGACAGCATATAACAGGTCAAAGCGTTCAGCTAGCCCTTGCTTAGCACGCTGAGAGTTGTCTTGCACAGCACGGCAGGCATCTTCCATCTGGTTGAGCAGGGCCTGAAGGCGGCCATTGCTGGCCACCAGGGTATCAATAGCATTACTCAGTTCACCTTTCTGGGCCTGGTAAACACTTGCTAAGGGTGCCACCTCACAGTCCTTGTGCTGGCCAAACACTTTGCACATGGAGCAGGTGGGTACCTGGCAGGTTACACAATAGATGTTGATTTTCTCATCCTCGTGTTCTTGGCACATTGGTTCTTGGGATTTTGGGGGCTTCAGGTTGGTTTCTGTGTTTCCACTGCCACTACCTTCCTGCTGCTGCTTATAGATGTCGATAATATTTTCCACCAACAAGTTGCGCTGGAGCCCATGCACGCCATGACGGTCAAGCACAACCTCAAACCGGCAGGTAGGACAGCGAAAGACGCCTCCAGAAAAGCGGTAGGGGTTGCGAGAGTCGTAGAGGTCACTGGCGCAACTACGGCACAAGTTGTGCTGGCAGGGCAGGATGACCACCGGTTTGGTGAACATGTCCAGGCAGATGGGGCAGCTCAGCTGCTTCTCGAGGCTATCCATGGGGCTGGGGGGCCGAACCATAGATCCTGTCCTCTGGACATCCATGATGGAAAAGTCTTTCTCTGTCTACAGACTAGTAAATTTCCTAATTTTCACAGGAGAAATGAGAAGCTTCACCCTCTCTCTGTTGGACTCAAAAAGTCACTCAAATAAAGGGTAGACTCTGCAAACGTATCCTTAGTGTGTGCTCTAACTCGTGAAATGCTGATATCTATTCTGGCTGAGAGCAAGCAGCTCTGTCCTTTATACCAGCCCCTCACCAGCTGGTGACATCTGATCCTTCCCACCAACCAGAGAACACATTCCTGCCTGCTTGCTGCCTTGGGATCTTTTCACAGAAATGCCCCCCACCCACCCAGTGCTGCATGTGTCACATGTCCCAGTGGGCACTGTGTACCTCCTTACAGTGACAGAAGTGGGGGACTGAGCAGACAACAAGGGTCCATGTGACTGGCTCAGAGGGGTCCAAGCTAAGCACAATCTAATTGGTAAACAAGTCAACGTCAACATCCTGTGACTCCTGTGTTGTTTTGACCACCTTATCTCCTTTGACTTGTTGTCACCTAGTTCGCCATTTACATAACCTGTCTTGTTTATCACAGAAAACACAGTAACTTGTTGTTGAGGTTTATCTTTAAATGCTTTTGACATCAGTATCTAAACTTAAATCAGCCAGTAGTATTAATCACAGAAAACTGGGAGCTTTGACAATTATGTCTGTATCAAATCATCTACTAAATAAAGTTTAAGTCTTTATTTTAAAAAAAAACAACAAAAAAAAGATTTAAACAAATTGTTAATTGATTATCTTTGTTTCTTTATAAATGTACGTTGGACTTTTCGATTGTCTGTCAGACAAATTGAGAAATTCTAAGACATCATTTGGTATTTAGTGATTTGTGATGACTTTTTGGTGTGATTTTTCTTATTTTAAAGCCTGATGTTTATGTTATGTTTATGGCTAAAAAAGCAGTTAGGACTTGCAAGTTGTTTGTTATCATTTAGATATACTGCAAAATGTTATTTTTGCACAAACAATGGCAATATGATCGTCTTAATCTACTTGCTAATGAGAACTTTTAGACAATTTCTTTATGGAAAGATTTGCTGCCTTATTTATGTATAAAAAGTAAAATGTGTGCATTTATATTCTTTAGATACACTGTGAATTTTCCACATTCGCCTTGTCCACTAACAAAGTATCATTAATGGTTGACCAAGTCTGATGACGTAACTGTACGTCAGCATCCATGGCAGATCAACAAGTACCATAAACATGAGGGAGAAGCTATTCTTAAACTCTTACACAAGGGAACAACACATGATTCAGATGCCCCAACGATTGTGAGCTTGAGGGCAGAAATTTCATATTTCAAAATGATGTATTTGATGTAAGACGGTGAAAATCAAGACACGTGAAATATTTAGATATTCAGTTCATTATAACTGGTGTAAGTTTTTGAGCATGTAAACTGATACCTTACTCAGAGTATTGCAGTGGAACCAGCTGAACTAGCCTTCATGACACCTCTGTGTAAATGCAGGAAACTAATAGGTATAATAATCAGTAAAATTCAGTGCCTTCGTTTTCCAACATGTTATTTCCCCTGTGTTCCATCATAGCTGAACTGTGATCAGCTGCTGCCCCCCTGCTGATTATAATTCTAGATGATTCAGATGAAATGTAAATATTTAATTCACTTCAACGTCCCGACAGCGTATTTTGCTACAGTTTCCCCAGAGCCAAACGTGTAAAGATATAAATATTATTTAGTGTTTACATCATCTAAAAAGCTAAATGACTTGTAAAGTAATCATAGTGAAATGTCGGACTAGACATAACGTTTGTTGTTACCTCGGAGGGCCTCCATGACCGGAAGAATATTCTCTGACCACTGGTAAGCTGCGATGGCCGTGTAGATCCCTGGAAAGTCTCGCTGCCAAATGCGTTGGCCAACAGCCCAAATAGCTGTTAATTCAGGGTTTGCCTGTATACAAGAAGTAGAAAAGCATTTCAGCAACTTTTAGCATGCTACATTTGACAAGGTGGTGCTTTCCATGCTACTATAAAGAGCAGTCACACCCAAATACTGACAAGATTGAATCACAGTGGTTAAATGTTTTGATTGTCCTGTCCACTCTAAAACACCAAATCGTACAGTGTTTGCAGGATGAGGCTTTTCCTTATATTATCTGAAAAACTCTGGCCTCAGCTGAGCACTGAGATATCAGTATTATATATTGGCCATCGGCCGCCCTGCTTTCTAAATATCAGCCATTGGAAAAACCCATATCGATTTTTAAATACAGTGTGTTCAACTTGCTTAAAAGACTTTAGCTGATGTCAGACAACAACCTATGTTTGCTCTTTAAATTCCTCTTTATTATTTACAGTCAACTCAAGCTTATAAGAGTTTAAAATAAGGAAAGGGTTCCACCTTGTAATTACCATTACATGTTGATATGAACAGTATTTACAAGTATGTATGTATCACACAGAAAATGGTTATTACCGATTTTATTGCCTGGGGAGTCCGTTTCCAGAGATACCTGGCATTATTCCTGTTGGGAGCACATCAACAAGCGAGACATTACACAGAATAAAGTTTCAGGTGCAGGCAGCAATAGAGTACGGGGTTAGCAGTCACAACTAAACAGAGGTCAGGCACCCCCTGTACTTTACCACACACATATTCATTACCAAACCAAAGTTATCCATTTCAATCAGCTATTGTAGGAGGACACCCACTTCAGTTGGTACTTTTTATAGCAACTTTAGGAAGGCATCTCATTTCACTTCTAAGGAAGTAGATAGATTATGGCTTTGAGCGGAAGCTGAATTATGATGTTTAACATTTAATAGAGATGCAGCCTGACAATATATTACAGTGGCAATGCTCAAGAGGGCACTTTTAGTGCTATAACTGATAATAACCATAACAATCTAGGTTTTACTTTTGGATATCTTCTGCTTTTTGCTGTTACTGTGCATATAGTAAGTGTTATTAGTGTTAGCAGATGTTCTGAAACATTTGAGTTGTCCCAAATTCCAAATCTTGACCTCTTTGTCCTGAAAATACAATACAGCCACACTGCTTCATACAATCCTCAGAATCTATAACTGATCTTCACAATATTAATTGCAAATGGTCAGAGTTCAAGTCTGATGTTACTTATAATAAGTCTATTAGGTCTGGGCAATACATCAGTATTATATTGTTTTGTGATGTGAGACTAGACAACATGATAGATTTTGGATATAGTTATATCATGATATGGCATAAGTGCTGTCTTTTCCTATATTTAAAGGCTGCAATACAGTAAAGTGATGTAATTTTCTGAACTTACTGTCCAAGCTGTTCTTTTATTTGTCTTGACCCAATTGGTCATATTAGTCAGTAATTATCAAAAAATCTCATTAGGTTATTATTTTGTGAAATAGTCATCCCTACAATATTGCACAATATCAAGGTATCTGGTCAAAAATATTGTGATTTTTACTCATCATTTTAGCTACTTCCTCCCCTTGGAGTATACAACAAGTGGTCAGTCACAATGTACAGGATCAATAATTATTAATATTGAGCAAGTGATATGAAACTTCACTGTCGTATAGGTTTTTCGGCTATATCACTCAGGCCTAAGGTCTACACATTTTAATCATTCTGACATAAAAATTAAGCCACCCGTTTGCATCATTGGTTCAGTTGTTTCAACATAAAAATGTGAGTGAAAACTCCCCTGTCCTGAATTTTACCCAGCCTTATTTGATCACACACTGTGTTATGCGCTATATGTACTACAAAAAAATCACAACATAGTAAACTAAAGAGTAAAAAGGGCATCCTTGGTTTGCATTGCTTTGCATCACATTTAATACTGCAGAGATTAAAAAAGAATATGCAAAGTATGTTCATGAGTTTGTCATCTGCAATTAAAAAAAAATGGATTGAAAGACAGTAAACCCTGTCCGCTCCTGAAGACAGACACACAGTTCACTTACATGTCATTATGAAGTAAATAGAGCGCCAGCAACTGAGCGTAGACTTGAGGTGTTGCAATGCCCCCTGGAGCCTATTCAAAATAAATACAAGTGCAAGGTTAAAAAAAGCAGTAAACCAAGCTCCCGTTACTTCCAGAAACAAGGCATAGTACACATTTTTAAAGATTATTCACTGATAGACATTAGCTACAGACTGTACCTCCAACAGTCTGCACGAGTCGTCCAGTCATTTAACTAGCTGTTACTTATGTTAGCCTTTTTCTAAGCTTCTGCTAATGTTTTAGCATTGATTCCTTACATTACAATAGGTCTATATTTACGAAGGTAAATGACCGGTCTTAATATTACCTGACACACAGTTAACCTGGCTGTAGTTTTTACGTTAAGAGATTCTTAATAAAATACAGAAGTGTTAGCTATAGCTATGTTTACAAACATAATCAAGAGTTACAAGTTAGCTGACTGTCTGCTAACAACAGCAGTTAAACATAGTAATGCTAATGCTAACTCTGCTTCTTAACGTTATGTATGAATGAGGACTAACTTTACTGGCATTGCTGGCTTTGCTGGCACGGCACTGGCTTGAGCTAACTCGTAGCTGAAGTTAATTCAACAGTGCTTAAAAGTAACCCTAGCGTTAAATTAGTGAAAACAGGCTAGCTTCTTAGCCATAACGTTAGCCTTAACTGCTCATGAGCTAACTGTCAGAAACACTACTAACGTTACTACCAAGCCCGTCAAAGACAGAAGGACTGGAAGTCTGCATTTATTGTTGGCACAAGACAATAATGAGTTTCAGCGCTTACCTCGAGCTCTTGAGCTTCACATTGCTCTAATAATTTATCAAAATTTTCCTCCATAATCACAGCAGTAGGCATGATGATGCCTAGCTGTTGCAGCAGGAAGCTCTTCTTCTGTGTAAAAGCAGAAGATTAGCAGCACGTCAGAGGCGGTGCTGCCCTCCACTGGATGAAGCACAAACAACAGAGTCTATGGTCTATCAGTCATTCCCAAAGACTGGGTCGGAACCCACTGGTGGGTCACAAGAGATTTTATGATGATTATTATTATTATTTTCATTTTGGCTCCCCAAATAAATAAAATACTATAGAGAAAATTTTAAATTTAAAACTGCAGTACACATTTTACAAAGCAGTATGTATATTGTTTTATTGATGAGAGGAAAAAAGAGTGTTCACTCTGTCTAAATGTATTTATTTTGTCTCATTTATGAAGCTGGCTAAAATGTCCTGTAATGTTTTCCTGATAAGAGGAAATGAAACCAATGAGATGGCCTGTTAACTCAGTCTAAATTAATTTATTTCTCGTTTATAAAGTTTTAACATGCCTATATATTTTCAACAAAAAGTGCCAAGATAATTGGGTAAATAAACTAAAGTATTGAGTATAGGATAAGTAAAAATGGTCAGGAATGAATATTGGGAAAAAAAAAAAAGTTT
This sequence comes from Lutjanus campechanus, assembly GCA_027495735.1. NCBI lineage: Eukaryota > Metazoa > Chordata > Actinopteri > Lutjaniformes > Lutjanidae > Lutjanus > Lutjanus campechanus. The sequence continues at coordinate 11,700 of JAJHUR010114455.1, read as the reverse complement.
GGGAAACAATGGTCTACATCACCTGTAACAGCATCTTGTTGAAATGGACAAATATATATGAAAAAAAGTATCTTGTTACAGATTACAAGTGCTTGCTCATTTAATGTATCAACATGTAATACAAAATACTAATTTCAGCGTAATTATATTGTAACTTGAAATACAAAATACATTAAACTGCTCTTACCACAATTTAGGCATTTACTGGCCTCATAATGGCCTCAAAACCTCAAAAATGAGCTCTGATAATTTCCCCCATCATAGATTTGAAGTAACAAATCAAGATGTATTGAAGGTACAGGGCTGCAAATTCAGTGGTGCATGCTGGGAGGTTTCTGTCAGTCAAAGTGACCATTAGCAGATTGAGTAAACAGCCAGGCCACAGTGGTGCGCTAGTTCTTTCAGATGACAGTCACACTAGACATGTGGCAGATGCTTTTATAAAGAGTGATAAATATAAGTGTAGTGCAAGATCTTTAAAACAACTAACTGAACAATGCAAAGGACACAAAACAGAACCATTACAAGTAGCCTATGATAAAGTACGTAATAGTAGAGGAGAAAGAAAAGCAGCCTCCCTCCCCCATTACCAACAACCACCTAAAAAACTCATTCTCTTTTGTGTAACCCCTAACACTGCAGTCCTTTCATTTCAGTTTTCGTGGTTTTTCAGCACAATTATTTTCTTCATCAGTTCAGCTGTTAACTGCCTTCTGTCAAGGCGGTAAACTGTTGCACTGTTGACCCAATGAGTACAGAGAATACTGTTCAGGGGAGGAAGAAAGACCCACATCTCTCTCTACATGATTCTCAAAACCTGAAATAAAAATATTCACACTAAAAATCAGTGAGGGAATTAAGATTGTACATTTCATATCTTAAATAAATCTTTTATCTTCAAGATCCTCCACAACAGTATGAATCCTACTCTGAATGTGAATATTTAACAAAAAAAAAAGTGAAAATAACCATAAGTGGATGTTATATTGGACCCTCTGAGACAAAACAGGGGTTAGGAAAAGAAAGAGAAACTAAAGTGGATTATTCAAGTTCAATTTCTTTTCGTATATATGCACAATTACAGTGAAGCAGTTGTTGGCAATGAAATCCTTGTTCTCAGGCTGCATCCAAAAATTTCTGTATTTCTATGTTCTTGTAAGCACCTTGAATTGCTTTGTGTCTGAATGATGCTATATACATAAACTTGCCTTGCCTTGCCTTAAAGTAACTATGGTAGACTGGCATATATAATGAATAGACATTATGTAGACAAGTTACACAGTTACACACACATACACAGACATGAGCCTTCAGACATGACCACCCACTGACTCCTCTTATTTTGCCACAACCCGTGCAAAAATGTACACATTTACTATTATTGTTATATTATATACTGCAATTAGAAGGAAGAGCAGGCCATTTGACGATGAGTAAAAAAAGATGCCTCAAAGGCATGAAGGAAGGTAACAGATCTAAGTGACCAGGACAGGCTGTTTCAATCAGATGGAGCTTTAAATTTAAAAAATAAAGGCACGTCACCCAGTTTCTTTAGGATATCTGGGAACGGAAAGTATGACTTAGATTATGTGATGATCTATACAGAATTAAAAACTGTTTTATGCAAAATACATGTTTTCTGAATAGATTTCTGGAGGATCATTAATAAATATGGAGAATAGCAACGGCCCTAAAGACGATCCTTGAGGAGCACATTTTCCATGATCATGAAATCTGACTGACTGCTCTGGTAAGAGATACGCTGACATCTGGGGTGAAGATATGACTAGAACCAAAGCAAAGAATATATTGAAAATTCCTCAGTAAGATTCATAAATATTGTGCCTGTAAGCATATTGTTGTCTGATGAGCAAGATACACTGTTGGTAGATTTTTAAAGGGCGGTGGTTTTCGAGAAGTTACGTCTGAAACAAGATAGGTATGGAGATAAAATGTGAAAGTCATCAACATGTTCAGATAATTGATTAAAAATGAACTTTTCACAAAATTTTTGCTATGCTGCTGATAATGGAAATAGGTATATGTTTTTTTAAGATCCAAAAAACCACCACTTTTATGCAATGGAATAACTGGTTGATGAGTTCAGCAGTCTTGTGGCCTGTGGGATGCAGTTTTCCCTGAGCCTGGTGGTGTGGGACCAGATGCTGTGCTACCATCAGGCAGGACAGTTTGATGGGGTGATTGGGGTCTTTGATCATCGTGTTGGCCTCCTTCCACTGGGTGTAGAGGTCCTCCATTGATGGCGCCTTCATCATGATGATCTGCTGAGCAGTTTTCACCCTCCTCTGCGATGATGTAGCCAGTCAGGATACTTGTTTGTGCAACTGTAGAAGTTGCAGTGGATCCTTGAGTTTGTGCTGAGCTGCCTCAATGTTTGGAGGAAAAAGAGCCATTGTCTTGTTATCTACCCATAATGAGACTGACTGTCACTTCATACAGCTGTTACAACAAGTCAAAATAACAAAAGATAGAGAGGAAATTCGCTGGACCTTAAAGGGTAAGCAGTGTTTTTCAACCTAGTCCATATTTTCACATGTTTTTTTGCAGTTAAGTAACTAATGAGGACAACACTTTTTGTAATTGGTTCTGTATTTAGGGAGAGTGCTAACAGCTGGCAGAAGCAAAACTAAGCTACACTGTAATCCTTCCATCAAAATACATCCACTGAAAAAGCTTGTTTTGCCACTGAGAGATTCTGATTGTTAATCTAAGTGTCCGACAACATTATGGAAAGAATCTTTACTGAGATAAACCTTTCTGTTGAAGAGAAACACCTGTTTTGAATTGCCAGAAACAGCTGTTTGTTTTGCTCTCGACAAAGTCACCAGACTCCACTTGCAGAGTAATTTTATCATCGTCATTGAAACTCTTGTCTTGTCTTTTTACTGGTACAACGATCACCAACTCCGGTTGTTTGGTTGAAATCAACTCTTAATTCACCCAGACTGATGAGAAAGTATCAGGAGAGGAGCGAGAGGGAAGTCACACATCAAATTGCAAAAAAAATATCCTGTACAGCCAGAATATTTTCATATCTAACGCAATGGATTAAAAATGTATTTCAACCAAACCAGAGTTGGTGATCGTTGGAGCAGCGGAAAGACAGACCAAGATGCTTTTGGTGTTTTATTTGGTTTCTTTTGAGTTTGAAAGTGTGTTTTACGATGATTAAATTCTTTAAGGGAAGTCTAGATGAGCTGGGGGAAAGCACTGAAACAGCTGTTTCTGGTAAAACATGTATCTCACTCATTAAAAAAAGGTTTATCTCTGGAGGGATCCTTTCAATTAATGTTATGAGACACTTAGAATAATAATCTGTGGGCTGCAGTGTTCTCACACATTACTGAACCTGTTTCAAACATTGTTGTCCCTATTAGTTATTAGACACAAAAACATGGGAAAATAGGCTGAACATGTTAAAATCTGAGTGATTTGGGCTCAAGATCGTCAAAGATTAAAAGGCTAGTTCACCCCAAAAATAAAAAAAAATACATAGATAGTTAAAGTTTACATACTTGCAGTGTTTATTTGGGTGTGAACTGTCCCTTTAAAAACTCTTTCTAACCAGTTAATGAATGAATGTATTGGCCTCCACAAAACGCTGGGCTAGGCAATTTCTTTCACTGAGGGTCATCACTTATACTATAGCGTGCAAATGTGATGCTTCAAAAAGGTCAAATTTATTTTAATATTGTGATGTCAAGATTAATTTAGGAAAACCCAAGAACTAAACGAGCCTTCATCTTTGGGCAAGGTGTGATACTGTGTGAAAAATCCCCAGTACCACTGTTAACTAACAGAGAAACCTGATCACATGGTCATGTATAAAGAATCCAAAACTTTATATGGGTCATTGGTACATTTCAATGTATCCTTTACTTCTCATTTCTCCCTGGGAGATTTAGAGTTTCATTAAGCTGATTATTTTCTTTAATAAGTCACATTTTTGAAGAATTCGGCCCGTTTCTGTAAACTCCTCAGTGCTGAAAGACTGTCTTTCTCCTTAAATTCACTAATGATCCTCTGCTGCCTGCTGACGCCGGGGATTTCTGTATTTTAATCCTTTTTGATCTCTCCATTTTCTTTGATGCTGTTGACGACATACATCTGTTCCCTCCATTTCGAAAAAATGGCTTTGGCACCACAGGCAAAGCTATAATGTGCTCCATTATTTTGACGTGTTTAGATATTTTCTTTAGTTGTTGTTATGGAGAATACGTCTGCGTTCCGAGTTCATCTTTCCCGCTGTTCCTGAGCTTTGGGTCCTCACCAGCATTAAGGGTGAGATTCCTTTCGATTTCTTTTTAATGACAGTAAATGTGGGAGTTTTATTTTGCTTTTCAAAACTTGTAGTTTTCTCGCTTCAAACGTCTCTTCAAAATAATGTTACACCTGCTGTTTGAAACTTCTTCTCAAGTCACATCTCTTTCATGATGCTTCACTTTAAAGACTTGTGCCATACTGCCTCCCCAGGTAACAAATGAAGTGTTTGTTTTTATATCTTTTGTGGAAATACTGCATACAGTCAGTCATTTTTAAGCTTCACAATCTAGTTTTTATCTCTGGGGACAACAATAAAAACATGCTAAAGTACAAAATCTGATGTACTTTCATTTTATGCAGCTTTATCATTTTCATTCAGATTATTTTTTCACACCCTTCCCGCCCAATGAAAAACATAGATCCCTAAATTTGGTCACTATAAATTTGAATTGATGCGTTGAGAAAATTCTCCTCCTTCTTAAACCCGTGTCACTTTTACATACAAATAAACACATTACATCGAAGTCCTTGCCAAACAAGTTCACACAATGCTGATTAAGTTTATCACAACATGGTAAATCTGCCTGTGTCCCGCCGGTGTGGTGACATTCCCGCGCTGGGGCACCGGTAGTGATCCACTGTACATCAACCACTGTTGGTTCGTCAGAGCTGAAGAGAGAAGTAACCATAGCGACAGAGCAGGCTACAGTAACTAACATGGCGTCATAAGCATGTGTAATTTCTCCCACTGCCAGAATGGGGATACAAAAGTTCTGCACTGCAGGTTTAAGGGCCCAAGTCCACATAGTGTCTTTTTCTCTATGCCATTTTTCTGGGTGCCTTTCTTGTGTGGCCACTCCAAGTATTTCGAGCTGAAAATCTCTGAACTTTTCAGAAAGGTGTTGATATCACCGTCGCTTTTTTCAGGCAAGCAAAGATGGGGACTGATCACCCTGGTAACCAAGAAAACTGTGCGCCAAAGAGTTGTGACTCAACTCATGTCTGTGCAGGAGCCCAGAGAAAAGACATTTTTAAAAGTGTCTGTGTGTTTGTTATGTGCCATATAGTGTGTGTGTGTGTGTGTGTGTGTTTCCGTGCTCTCCTGTGCCCAGGTACTGCAGCTCTCACCTGGCAGCTGCAGTGATTGGCAGCAGCTGCCGTCAGTCAGCAATCAGGGCCCGGTGCTTAAAAGCAGGGAGTGTGCAGCTGAAAATGGTCAGTGGGCCTTTTGGAAAACTGGGGTCTGCATTGTCTGCTGTCTAGTCCTGCAGGGGCAGGCTGGACTGCTCATTGTGTTTTGTGTGTCATGTGTTTTGCTAACTTCCCCAGCCAGCAAAGCCACTCATCTTTTGTGTATTCTGTGTCTTGCTAGCTTTCACAGTTCCACAGACACTCGTTGGTGCCTCATGTGCTTTGTAAGCTTCCCTGGCTTACAAAGACACTTGTTGTCCTCTGTGTCTCTGTGTTTTGCTAACCACCTTTGCTAGCGAAGACATCCATCTTTCTGATGTTTTGTTGTTTGATTCAGCAGGTTAAGTTAACCTTTCATTATGTTTGCTTTACTTAATTTGACATTAATTTTAACTTGATTTGTTAATTTAAAAAAAAATCTGTTTACACTTTTGTCTCAGTTTTCCCTTCTTCCTTTTTCTCTGGTTACTTTTAAGTATTGTTACACCCCTTATCCCCCAGCCCAAACTTGTGGGTCGTAACAGTGCTCAGCTCTCAATACTTTTGTAGCTTCTAGTAGACCTGTGTCTGATTGATTGCTCTAAGGTATCTGCTTTATTTTATTGTTTTCCAGTGCCTTTCTGCCCCCCAAAAAAACACTATGTGGACACAGGCCTTAGTTGAATAAACTCTTTAAAAACCCTCTTGGATCAGCGAGAAAACAAAGCTGAGAACAGGCTGCTCTCCTGACAACAGGAAAAAATAACTTTTTAGACATATATGGTGGTCACAGTACATGCAAACATACAATGATCTTATAGAATATGATAGCCACTTCTTATTACCAGGTTGTCAAATACTGATGTTTTGTCCTGCCCCTTGGCGTCTCATACAGACACACCAGGCTATCAAGTGACTTCAATATAAAGCCATCCACATCAGGGGAAGTCATATAAAGAGTGACATGGAGGAGGTAAGGTGGATGGGTGAAACAAACACAGCCTCTCTCCCAGACTGTTACCCAGGGAGGCTGGGGTTCATGTCCCATGTGAAACCAAAGGTCGTTATTAAAATTTTAAGATACTTATTACAACCAAACCAGGATCTTTTCCTAAATGTAACTAAGTAGCTTTGTTGCTCAAACCTAATCAAACTGTGACAACAAACGCATTAATTCAAAAACATTATAGTAAAACACTGACAGGAACATTTTATGGCACAACAATGATCAATGTCCCCACTTTTTTTTAATGCTTAAAATATGACCACACTTTCAACACTGTGCGAACTCAGATATAAAAAATCTCTTTAATTTAAGTTTCATTTGTTATTCTCATAATTAATCATGACTGTGAAGGTTCTCAGTCATCCAGGTCATGAAATTTGCAGAGGGTTATCGTAGGCAACTGGTCTTGCTTAGGTTCTTGAAGATATAACAATGCTTTCACACCGGACGCGAAGCGAATTTTTCACGCGACGAGATTACATACAAAGTCAATGCAAAGACGCGAATACACGGGAATTTGTGCCGGCGGCGCTAATCGCGGGCTTGGCGCGATGCGAATACGCGACGCAAATGAGCAGCGCGAATTCGCGCGAGTTCAAAAAATTGAACAAAATATTTGCATGAAGCTGTGTGGGGACAGCCTATCAGCATTGAGATTCTAGACGATGACGTCAGTGACGTAACTGGTAGCCCCTCCCCTTCGTTTTGGGCGAATATTCACGAGTTGTTTACTCACGCGAGTAAATTCAACAACTACGCAGCCAAATTTGCGCGAGTAACACGAGGCGAAAATTCGCTTCGCGTCCGGTGTGAACGCACTGTTACACCTCTGATCCATGAGGCCTCTTCAGTTCTCATACTTAATCCAAAAACTCTGGGGTCCCTATCCACGTCCTTGTCAGGGACCTTGTAACTGCTGTGCACACTACTTTCTGTGATACCAAAAAGCTTCTCCCAGTACACGCAGAATATTTCCACCTGCGTTTAGCATTTTAAGATAAACAGCCAATCCTTTGAAAAGCATCCTTTTTAAGAGCCAAAATACTGATACTCATCAGTAACAACGCTCCACATTTCAGGCAGAGAAGCACAGTTAGATTATATAAAAGGTATATTTGATGTTTGTGAGAATCAGAGCTCCAAATGTGTGCCTTTAGGCGGGGTGGTCAGGTGGTCAGATTGTGGACGTGTAAACACATCACTTTCTACTCCACACGAAAAAATCCACATGAAATATTACCGCCTGCTACTGCCTGGCTTATTCTACAGCTTGTAAACCAAAAATTGTATGAATGTTTTTGCATGATTTAAAATAATCCATGTAATCAATGATGATTTTCATTAATTTTAAATGTGCATAAACTGGCACCTCATGCTCACACAGAGACCGACTCCACTGTAAATTCTATAGTAGTAGTCGTGCATAAAATCTGAAAAGTCACCACTTGCATTGTGGTTTACAAAGTTTTTTTAATGGCACTGCAGTTCTTATCCTACCCTGTGTGCCAGAGAATTGATTGATACCACTTGTGGTTCACAGTATAAAAGCACTGAAGGGATGAAGGACAAAATATGTTTCTGATCTGCGTCTGCACTGTGAACCATCCAGACCTCTCAGACAGACATTTTGGCCTTGGGACAGTAAGCAGACCTGTCCCAGACTGTTTCACACTGCCTTTAATTAAATCATATTTTGGGCTATTCATTCATATCCTGCCTTGAACTGGATTTTTTAAATCTTCTATTAATTCTGTGTAATTCAATTTGAGCTCATTTCAGATTCTATTTGACTTTATGCTTTTAAAATCCTATTTGTGGCTTTTTATCTTGACTTATGTTTCTGTTTTGTCTCAATGACTTTTCATCTTATGTAAAGAACTCATCAAAAGGTGTTAAATATGATATATATACTGCATCTCCCAATATGTTCTACTACATGAAACAATGCAATCATACATTTCTTTATCTTGTTTTCTCATCATCTTTAAAATTCAAAATGTACAATTTATCTATAGGATGAACTTTTCATCTTATACTTAAGTAATCCATGAGTGTTAGAAAACAAACAAACAAAAAAACAATTCAACAATTCACAAACAACAATTCAATGAGGCATATTTTCCAGATATGATCCTATAAAGATCCTGGGTCCATCAACTCATATTCAAAGAGGGCTGAGGCTGACTGTTGACAATAAATTCATTAAGTATTTTAACTAATCATCAATACTGAAACAATTTGGTTTGTGTGATTCCCATTCATGATATTAATAAGTGCAACTGACATAAAAGCTATTGCAACTTGAAGAGGTCACTCAGTAGACTGCAGATCCCTGCCAGGCAACAGATGATGAAGCACCTACTGCAATACCACCACAACTGCCAGTTACTGCCTGCCAGTGGAAATTTGCAACGTTCTGCCAACACTAACATGACCCCGACATATGTTGACCCGAGCTGAACAAGATTTCAAACTGAAAGCAGTTGTTGATCACTTGCCGCCCCTGGCGGCCGGTTAAGAAGAGAGAGAAGTCAGCTGTCAATGGTTTATAAAACAAAGCAGTCAAATAATGGACTTACTGCCTCCACCAACCAGCCAAGCTACAGATTACATTCATGTCTGTCCAGACCCATCATTTATGTAGTGAAGACTTTGAAGGGTTTTAATATGGAACTTACCACTATAATAACCTGTACCTTTGAAGAAATTTAATAAAAGATATTAATTGTATTTTTTGCCAAAAGGGAAGTGCCCTCTATATACACATGTATGATTCCACTGAATAACTGCCAGTGAGAAACATGCTGTCTTCACTTAGAGACCATTTTTACAGAGGAGTGCAGAGGGCTTTCATTTGGTTGTAGTTTTTTCCCCCACTGTGCTGTAGTCAGGGATGCAACCGAGTCCCTCTCCTATTGATATTTAATGGAAGATAAGCTGTCTGAAGAGGCAAGGGACAACAACTTATAAAGTGCAGAAACTGTTCTTCTCCCAGAAGCAATCCCCCTCCATTTATTGTCAAGATTTCTACTGAGCCCCATGAACATGTTCTTTGAAATAAGTAAACCCAAGATGGATTTTCTCTGAAAATATGATACAAATTCAGCATCTCTTAAATCAAGGTTTGAGACATAACTAGGCACCGCAGGCCTGTCAAGCTTTCTGATGTGGTGGGGCTTTAAGAAGACTGATACTCTGTGTCTCATAAGTTTGGAAAGCGTGTCTTTTTTGTAGTCAGAAACATGAAACACATGTGTGAGGAATGGATTAAACTTTGTTTTACCTGCTGCTGCTAATGTAAACTGCAAACATTAGCATGTCCGGCTAACTAACACTAGCTTACTTGCTGCAGTAATGTTACCTCCAGCCAAATCTGTGTGAGATACCACTGCATTGGCCAAACTCATGATTTATTCCCAGCAGTTACATTTGGGTTTGTTTTGTGGGGAGTTTGAGGAGAAGGATGTGGTCCGATTAGCTTTATTCCGGCTCTCTTCCTGTGGCGATCACGATCTGGCTGGGTGACTGTCTCACGGCCTGCTGCACTTATAACTATTACAAAGAGTTTTTAACTGGTTATCACCTACTGATGCCTCTATATGACCTACATAAGTCAACGAAGCCATCCGCCAGAAGGGGTACTTCTGATTTTTGATGCGTGCAACCAGGTGAAATCAGGTGAATTAAGCCTGTGTTAACTTTTCCCCGGCCAAAGTCACACAGGATTTTTATTTTGATATTTTAATTTATTATATTTATTTATATTTTGTGGTTATTATGGTGAAACACTCCTGCTTTTGTCCAGAGGGGCCTCCAGAATCAACAAAATATGAAAGTTCCTTGAAGTAGCTTTAATGTGATCCCTGCACTTCCATTTCCCACATTAATGAGTGTATCTCCATTCTCTGTCATATACATATCACATGGAAACATTAAAAAGTCAGCTGACTCAAGGAGTTTAAACATTAGCATTAGCTGACCTTAGCTAGCTACAGTTAAGAAATCTGCTGGCAACAGTGATCATTCTACCAACCAAATCCACAGCAGTCAGGTAAAAATGAGAAGCTGCTTTGATTGACGTCTGATTGATGTCTATGTGGACTCAAAGACCTCCCAGGTAGCAATTTTTTTGTTCTGAAAATGTTCTGAGAATGTTACCAAGGTTGCTCTTACAGTGTTTTGAGTGGGAAGTTGTCTTTAGGTTCCCAGAATGTTCTAGGATAACGTTGTGAAATGTGATGACCTTCTTAAAATGTTAAGAACGTGACTAGAACATTGTGCTCTGACATTCTTTAAAACAACGCTCCCAGAACGTTACGCCATAACATTTCAACGTTATGTCCTAACGTTCCCAGAATGTTATTCTGTTACGTTCCCTGAACATTATCCCCTAATATTCGCAGAACATTATGCCGTAACGTTCCCAGAACATTATGCCCACACGTTCCCAGAACGTTATCCCCTAAAGTTACCAAAACGTTATCCCCTAATGTTCCCAGAATGTTATCCCCCAACGTTCCCAGAACGTT
>JAJHUR010114449.1:1086-18631 GCA_027495735.1 Lutjanus campechanus | reverse complement strand
CAGTACTGGTTGGAATGGTCTGTGCTCTGTGATGAAGGGTTCTGATGACCCCTAGTTTGTGTTCCAGTGGGTGGTGTGAGTCGAAAAGGAGATATTGGTCTGTGTGTGTGGGTTTCCTGTATACGTCGATGTTGAGGCTTCTGTCCTCTTCAACGCGTACTGCACAATCCAAGAAGGCCAGACTGTTGTCTTGGACATCCTCTTGGGTGAATTTGAGGTGTGGGTCCACTGCATTGATGTGGTCCGTGAAGGCTTCAACCTCCTGTGTCCTGATTTTAACCCAGGTGTCATCAACATACCTGAACCAGTGGCTTGGAGGTGTTCCACAGAAAGAGTGCAGCGCTTTGCTCTCCACTTCTTCCATGTAGAGGTTGGCCGCTATTGGAGACACGGGGGAGCCCATAGCACAGCCATGTTTCTGTCTGTAAAAACCTTCATTGAACTGGAAATATGTGGTGGTCAAACAGAGGTCCAGCAGTGTACAAATGTGGTCCGTGGTGAGGTTGGTTCTGTTGGATAGGTTATTGTCCTGCAGCAGTCGTTTCCTTACCGTTGCAACTGCTTCTGTGGTGGGAATACATGTGAACAGTGAGGTGACATCATAGGATACCATGGTTTCCTCCGGATCCAGTTTTATTTCCCTGATTTTGTTGGCAAAATCCTGTGAGTTCTTGATGTGGTGTGGAGTGTTTCCCACCAAAGGGGCCAAAATCGTGGCCAGGTGTTTGGCGATGTTGTACGTGACCGAGTTAATGCTACTGATGATGGGTCTGAGTGGGGCTCCTTCTTTGTGGATCTTGGGAAGCCCATAGATGCGGGGAATAGCTTCGCCCGGGTATAAGCGGTAGTATAGCTGTCTGTCAATGGCCTGATCCTTCTCCAGTTGTTGTAAACAGCAGACTACCTTCTTCTTGTAGCTGCTAGTAGGATCTCGCCTGAGGGTTTCATATGTGGCTGTGTCACCGAGCAGACAGTTCACCTTAGAATGGTAGTCTGTTGTGTTGAGCACCACTGTGCATCTTCCTTTGTCGGCCGGGAGAATAGTGATGTCCCGGTCTCTTTGGAGAGATGTCAGAGCCTTCCTTTCTTGGATGGTCAGATTGGAAGGGGGTGCTTTTGCGTTGGTGAGGGCAGCAGAGACCTTTAATCTGAGCTGCTCAGCCTCAGAGTTGGAAAGCCGGTTGTTCCGTATGGCTGATTCCGTTGCTGTTATTAGGTCTACCACCGGTACTTGTTCTGGTGTTACTGCAAAGTTGAGTCCTTTGGCCAGAACCTCCTTCTCAGGTTGTGTGAGGGTTCTGTCTGACAAGTTTTTAATCCATTTTTCATTGGTGTCCGGTTGTGCTGTGTTGTTATCCTTCCTCCTCCAAGTCAGTTCTTGTGTTCTGTAAGAACCATTCACCCGTGAGAGGAGGGTCTGGAATTTGTGTCGCTGGCGTTCTTTACTTTTGAGATGCTGTGAAGCCTGGGCTTTTTCCACAAACTTGGTGACCTCCACAAGAACTTCACTGGGAAGACGTGATGTAAGATCCTCAAGAATTTGGTCAAGCTTCACGGTGAGAGCGTCAATGGCAAAATTAACCTGTCTCACTCTTTCATTCAAAAGTTGAGTTTGTGCCTTCTGTAAGATTATAAGAAAATACTTCTGAAGTTGTAAAACACTGGTATGGATCTGCATGGCTGCTATTACTGCACTCATATTTCACAGGGGTGTTTTAAGAACATAATTGTGCAAAACAGCAATAATAAAAAAAAATACAAAACCTTTTCTCAAATATTACCACTCCTTCTAAACAAATACAGATTATTGTTTTCTGCTTGTTGACACTTTCTTTGGTTGAGCAAAGTGAGGCCTTTACCGGTCAGCACAGTATCGCAGTAGAGTAAAAATTCATACCACATGGCAAAATCATACTGGTATACTTTCTATACCATTTACACTATCCACCACTAGCTACCATGTGATTTACAAGACATTCTCAGTGAGTCAGTCCAGTATACCGCACAGGGCCAAACTGTCAAACTAGACTGGAGATGATTAAATATGGATCAAGATTTTGTTGCTGCATTGCTTATTCCTCCACCTCAGATGTTTTTAGAAACATTTTTCAGTGACTGTTTAATTGTAATACAAAGGAGATTGTGACCTGATCACGACCAGGTGGTCATCATTGTGTTTCCAGTTTCCAACTGAGCCTCCTGAAACTCATATCAAGCAATCAAACTCAGCACTGTTGATCAAATATGAATCAGTTTTCTATACTTCTATATTTCTCATCTAAATTGCTTTCAGAAACATATTCTAGTACCTGTTACATTGTAATATGAGAAACTGTGTGCCTTAGCCAGGCAGGCTGAGGCCAGCTCACAGTACGTTATCCACCTGCTCCACTGTAGGTGGTTGACACTTCAGTCAGAAACAGGAATGGCACTGAGCATCCGGTTAATTTTCAAAATAACACACCCTGTTCAGACTTCTGATCCTAAAAACAGACTAAAAAGTAACAATTTAACGTAACTTATCCATTTCAAATGCACAGAAACCAGGAAAAATGACCAAATATTTTTTTAAAAATGCTTATGGTGGGGTATGAAGCTATGTGGAATAAAGATAGTAGTTGCAAGCATCACAAGGACAATGAAATAATTTCTTCTACTTTTCTGTTCTTGTATTTATTGTTACAGTAAGCTGCTATCCATGACATTACACTACAATCCACATCCTGCAGATGTTTCACATTAAAAGCCTCTGAAGAAAAAGAAGATTAGTGGAAGGTTTTTAATGTAATGTGGGATGTGTTCAGTTCAATAATTTTCTTAAGAGGCACAAAAAAATGGGGGGAAAAAATGCTACTAGTTCTTAATTAGTAGGACCAGTATTTGTGAGAGAAATTTGCAAAACTCTCAAGATTTGTACACATTGCCTCCTCATTGAGCACACTGTACGATGTTTTATAATGTGACACTGCTGCAGGTAAGATCTGCTTAGATTTGGGGACAACAAAGAGAAAGGGGAAAGAACATGGTTTGGGTTAAAATTATCAATCTTTTGCAATCTTGTGCAGATTTAGACAGGACCCTGATGGATTTGGTGTAGCATTAGCATTCATCCTGCATTTATCAAGACAACTGGTAAACATGGAGGAAATATTGAGTTTTCATTAACAACAAATGTCTCTAATATAGGACTCTTTGAAATAGACTAATTTTCTCTGCAGTTGGGACATTAGAAGATGACTTGTGGGCCCATGATGACTCATTTCCTTTGCTTAGGTTATATAATTACTGCCATTGTTTTTGTGTTAACAGAACTGATGATGACAATCTCTGGCAAAAAATGTTGTAGATTTTCACACATTCTTGACATTTTCACCACGTGAATAAACTGTTTTGGAGTTTTTCCTCTTTGATATGTGGGTTCCTTGATGCATTTCTTATTGTTAGGTTTTGAAACTCCACACCAGAGACATACCAGTTCTTCGACATCAGAGGAAAGGCTCAGGAATCCTCAGTCACCTCTAGATAGGTGGAAGATAGTCGTTCCTCTGCTGCATGCACCAGCTACTGTACCAAACCCACTGTGTATGTGACCTGGGGAGCAATCACGACATTCTGGGTGGTCCAGAGCCTCACACAAGCTTCCCATTTAAAATAATTTACCCATCAACCTTCAACCAAGTTTTCTTGTCATTTTCCAGCTTACTGAAAAGTGTCAGGCAGTTGAATCCCTGCTTGAACAATTGAAAGCTCACCACAGTTTCCACACTGGAGAGACTGGTTCTCACAGAGACAGAAGTACAGACAGAGGCACTCACCTGAGTAGGCCCAGTAGGTCTCCTCGGTGGCTGCTCTCCGGTGTCGTGTCCCGCCGGCCGTGGCTCTGCGAAGGCCTTGGATAGGGGCTTGGGACTCGGCTTGGCTTCCTGTCAGCGCTGTAGGGGAGGAGGAGACGGGGACAGCCAGGTTAGCATAAACAGCAGCACAACTCCAGCAGCACTCTGCTGCCCTGCCTGGATACCTGCTGGGCAGGATGACAGCCAACTGTGTCCTTAGCTGCCTTGCCACGCAAGCTGCCTCATAATAACATTCACAGTAGGAACAAAGGTCAACAACAAAGAAGAACTATGCTGTGGAACTTAAACAGACCAGGCTACCTCACATCCTGCTAAGGACAACCTCAGTCCTGAAAACCAGTTCAGACAAAACAGCATCACAAGTGAGACTAAAAGGATTTAGCAGCATCAAAAAAACAACTTCAAATAATAAAGAGTACAGACAAAAACATCAGAGGGAAATAAACAGATAAATGTCAGCTTTGGCTGTTGTTGAGGGCCTGCTCTGCCTCTCTTATATAGGCTCAAAATATTGGTGTGTTTCTGAAGAACAGGCTCAAAGTGTTTTGATAGTCACAGGCGTAGCTTTTGGAGGGGACACAGGGGACACGTCCACTTAAATATTTAGAACACGTGCATTTGTCCCCTCCCAATCAAAACATGAAAGTAGCAGAGGACTTCTCTTCTGATGAACCACTAGACTGTAACGCAACGCAACAGTGCTGTAACATAGATGGTGGCAATGCACAACCTCAAAAGAATGGTTGCAATCTGCCATATAATGGACAGAAGAAGAAGCAACTATGCACAGTTGATCACAGACTATACATAGATGCTGCATTGATCTCTTTGCTGCGATACATCAAGGTCGCTGTCATGTTGGACTGGGCAAGACTGGCCTGTGAACGCATTTAAACTGGAGAGCTGTAGTTTTTCTGGATAAAAAGCACTATAACATCTAAAATTTCAACTGATTTCAGTCAGTCATGTTATATTCAAGGGTTTATGATCTAAGTAGAGTACATTCTAACTTGTTCCACCTAGATTATGTCAAACCAGTTGTGAAATGTAAACATAATAATGCCTTTTTTCCCTAGAAAAATGGCAGATCCCCCATTTACATGTATTTGTTTCAAAGCCAGTCTTGGCTAGATCAAAATGGTGTCAACATCAATATATGATCCAAAAGAAATTGCGGCATCTACATATGTATCAATATGGTTGAAAACCATGGAGGAGCCCGGAGGACTTCTAGAAACGCTGGTTGCTACTTTCCAAATTAATCTTGAGGTAATGTTACCTCATAATTAAAGTTTGCTAGCCAGCAGCAAACAAGCTAATTTAGCATTAATAACTAAACTAAAGTCAATAACTTTATATGATAGTGTTAAATAATTGTTAAATAACAGATATTAGAAAGCAACACCAAACGCCTGAGAGCCTTACTGCATTATATTCCATTATATTTTCAATTGGCTCCACACACTGAAATTCTGCTACAAAGGCAAAAAAAAACAAAAAAAACACCCAGCCTTGTTTGTATTTCTCTAAACCAATCACAATCATCTTGGGTGGAGCTAAGCCCATGATGCAGCTACCAATTTCCTGCAAAATCTGGGGGAGCTTGTTTTGGTGGAACAGTTGCATGTCAGGAAGCAAGCCCTGGCATTAAAATGGGTAATCCCTGCAAAAGAAAAGGTAACAGCTGCTAACTTGTTTCATTAGCCTCCAGGTGCTAATTTGCCATATCCTGCATGTAAGTGGCAGCTCAGAGGTTATTGTTGTTTCCCATGGGCTTTGAAAACATATATAGCAGATGCTGCAATGCCGCCTAAAACCAAGCGACCAGTGGCAGGCTTATACCTGCAGTGGGCAACTGGTGAATTTTGTGCTTTCCTTTACATAAATAATGAAATTTTCACCATAAATTGATGCAAAAAGACACAAAATTGCACATGGAAGATTGTAGGAAATTAAGTATTTGATGTTTAAAATTTCCTCAGGGAGGATTTTCTGATCTCCCACTTCAAATGCGTCGCCCCAGAAAATGAAACCCAAGCCATTACAGATACAGTATAGTATTGAAATAAGACTGAAAGATGGAATGCACAGTGTCTGATTTAGACAGTCCTGTGAATGTACCTGGGGTCTGAGGTAAACATGGATTACAAACAGGGCCCCATGTTCAATGCATGTCAATCAGTTTTTGTAATTTGATTCTGCACCACTAAAGTTCCATATCAACAAAGGGCATCCTGAATTTTAGCTGTTTTTGTTTCTGTCTCAAGAACTTTACTCTTTAGAAAACCTGCAGCCAGTTTTTTTTATTCTCTGGGTCTCTGGGCATACACTGAAGCTGCCACGAACAGTATACTGTGTGAGCTGGGAACTTGAAGGCTAAAGGGAACATACACAATTCACAAAAGGATGTGGGTGGAAATGGATGGTCAGTGGGGGCCCAATAGAAAATGTGTGTCTTGGGGCCTCAACAGGTTAATCTGACCATGGTCTGAGGATGTCATTCAACAAAAACTCATCAAAATTACTTTGTACAATGTTTTCCTTTTAACTTATAAATAACACAAGATCAGCACTGTCACAAAGCTATTGCTATTGTTATATTCCATCTGTCCACTTGACTATTCTACTCATATTCTCATATTTCTGTCTTTGTGTTTTGATGCATCTTTCCTTTTGTTGCTCCTCAGTCTGCCTGCAAATGATTAAGATAAGCAGATACAGGACAAGTCATTCCTGTCCTGGGGAGATATGATCAGAAGACAGGCAACATTGTAATTTGGTTGACAAGTTGATGCAATAAAAGCTGCAACTGCATGTAACTTTATCAGGTCCCTTTTAAATAAAAATGTTCTGAAATAAAAAAAAAACCTGCTCATGGTGCCACTGTGCAGATGGAAGCCTGCAAATACTCATTGATGAGAGGTCACAGCTCAGCTGAGGAGAACACCATCAATGTTTACATCCCGCGCTGTCCTGAGCACGAGACATGAGTTGATGCATGCTTCCTTCTGTGCAGTGATACGGTTGGTGGGTGTAGTTCAGTAGAATGAAAGTAGTTCTTACATGAAACTGCTCACTACAAGGTCTGTGGATTATCTTAAGTAACTGGGTAATAATTTCTGGAAAAAGACATTGTTGTTGAGTTTTTCAAATGCATTGTTTTAGTGGTTTGATTACTGCAAGCCAAGTGTCATCCAGGCATCTCTACCACTGATCTCTCCAAAACTCAAACTCAAACACCAAAACAATCTAGATGTATCCAGGGCAGGGGAGGAAGCTTTTATATATATATGTATATATATATATATATGTATATATTTATTCCATTTTGGGGTGAACTGTCCCTTTAAGGCTCCAACCTTTGAAAAACATTAAATCCCTTCTCACAATCAGACATATTCCAGCAAAGCAGCATTTTTTAGATTTAATTCCTCATGCATTTCATTTGGGAGCACGATGTTCAAATGGAAAAAATCAAGAATCCCTCCGACGGTGTCATGTGTGAAACTTTAAATCACCTCCTCTCGGGCTCAGAGACCTTCTTGATCCCTGCTAAAGAAAAGGCAGAGATGGAACGCTTGGCTTCTTTAAAGTAGAGGACAAGATTTCTGACAGCTCCTCTCCTAATGGCTCCACTGTGCTCTGTGATTTGGCCTTTTAAAGATCTTTCACCGGACAAAAATCATGCTAAAAGGAAATGAGTGGAGTCTCTTTTAGACCTGCTGAAGGCCACCTTTAACTCTCTATTCAAAGTGTGTCTTACGAGCCGCAGTACAGTACGAGTCCAAAGAGGGTTTTTCTTTTCTCTTCTCTTTGTAACATTTTACTTTGAGTGAGGAGTGTTGGGGCATTATTTGACAAGAGTAATCACACACATTCATGCTAGTTATTTTAAGTTCTATTCACTTTAGTTGCCTTGCACGGTATGTAGCCTTTTGCTGCTGATAGCCTTGGCGGAGCACTCACACAGAATTTAGTGTGTTACTTTTTAAATGTTATTGACTCTTGAAGGGACATTCACATTAGAGATGTTACTGGCGACTCATTTCCCTGTCGATTAAACACAAAATTTAATTTAGACTAGTTGACTAGTCTAACACTAAGAAAACAGTCAGAAAGCAGTTAAAATTTAGCAGAATTTATTAATTTTTAATGTTAAACACTGCCCGAAAAAAATACTGTGCATATAAACAACCATTTGAAGCTGTTAATCAGTCAACAATTGCCCAATCGTACTTTAAATGCTGCTGAAATGTGAGCTATGCGTGCTAAATGTGCAATACAAACCGTACACATTAACTTACAAAACATGACAATAACTCATTAAATGCTTCAACTTTTCAGACCAAAGAGGATCAAAGTGTCTGCAGGTAAACGACCCAGAGCTGATGTTAGCTGCCAGTCAGCTACACAGTGTGGCTAATGTTAGCAGTACTAGCAGCAGCAGCAGCAGCTCCACTTGCAGGTTTATGTCCGTGTCTGTGCTTAATGTGGTCACATGTTGCTCCAGTCGGGTGATTATATATCAGCTTATTATGTTACATTCTACATTCAACATTATTTCCATTGTCTAGATTAAAACACTGCCAAACTGCGCTGGTTTTACAAGCTGTCATCTGTCCGCACACGCTGGGTGAGAGGGGCTGCCGTCAGTGCCGCAGTGACAATGCCATAGCCCCGACTAGTGGTGGGCGGCTGCATAAAATCTTAGAGGTGACAGATAACTGGCATTGTGCCTGAATGAGTTATTGCTAAACAGTTTAAACGACTAGTATTTCTGGTGCCAACTAGCGAGGGTGTTGACATTTAATCATATAATCGACTAATCGCACACATCCCTAATTCATATACTAACACCTTCTTCCACCAAAGTGAGCAACTCCCAAGTGTTTCACTCCAATTAACTATTTAAAAAAGCAAGCTTATTTGGACGACGTCATTGCAGCACTAAAGAGTGAGACAATAACTGGGCTAGTTGACACTCCCAGCTTAAAGCTCCTCTCCAGTGTTAACTGAAGTCTTCAGGTAAAAGTTCTCTCTCAAACAGAGAATGAGATGTGGTAATTTTGGAGCAATCTGGCACAAGAACTTCCTTCAGGATTAATATAAAGTTCTGTTTTATCTTAATCCATTACCATGGCAACCAGATTGGTCAACATCATTAGCTGGAGAGTGATAGCATGGATACTAGCATGGTTAACAACAGCAGTCACTTTAACATCAGGTATGAGGTGGAAGATTTTTTTCTCCATTTCTTTCACCTGTAACTACAACCCCAACAAGACAGGGGTCTGCTGACAGCTAGAGGAACCACACCTGTTATCCCTGAAGCACAGTGTGCACTAAGCTCAAATTTCATTTAGCTAATGTTTAATGGTTTTTACGCTCAGGTTCACATCATGAGGGAGCTGCTAAAGGGTCCAGGGTGACAAGTGGCCCTTTTCCATACACAGAGATGGCCTGGCTTGATTCGGTTTGCCATTCAGACCAGCTTAACATGGGTTTGCATTTCCATTATAACAGGGCTACCCACTTGAAAGTGCGTCTTTTAAGTGAAGACAAGCTCAAGGAGGCTCAAGTCAAGTAGTAGTAGTAGTAGTAGTAGTAGTAGTAGTAGTAGTAGTAGTAGTAGTACTATATAACGGTTCACGTCTCTGGGATAAACACGCTGTTTCCTTAATTTCTTCACACTAAAAGTCTCCTGGTCTTTCGTTATTTAAACGCTTTTATTATAAAGCAGCACAAACAGGAAATGTTTTAATTTGGGGGTTTCATCAGCAGTAACTTAACACAACTTCAAGACAGCTAAAAGAAGCAGTTAATTAATGCAGATACCTGAAAGTGCAAACAGCGACAGAGGAGAGAAACTATATTTCAAAGGAGAGATTCCGTTAGAAGCTACAAAAGTACTGAGAGCTGAACATAAAGAAACATCTTTCTCTCTGCTCTCCTGCACACACATGAGCTGAGTATCACAATGCTTGCTTGTTTGACAGGGAGAAAGGAGGGTTGTCACGGGTTGGCTGTGGTCAGCGTGATGTCATCGCAGCCCACTTGGAGGCAGATCAGGTTCATTATGGCCCAGAGTCAGTCCATCTCGGGCGCAGCTCGGTGTGATAAAAGCAGTAATGGAGATCCAAATCAGCGTAGCTCGGTTTGATTTCACGCGGCCAGTGGAAAA
Organism: Lutjanus campechanus; assembly: GCA_027495735.1. NCBI lineage: Eukaryota > Metazoa > Chordata > Actinopteri > Lutjaniformes > Lutjanidae > Lutjanus > Lutjanus campechanus. The sequence continues at coordinate 8,596 of JAJHUR010114449.1, read as the reverse complement.
GCCCCAAAGGAGGCACGACAGTGTGCTTCCACATATTTGGGATGATGTATGACTTCAGCTTCTAGTCATACCTCATAGTTTTGTTAAAGCAATAGCTTAACTTTCTAACAATGAGCATAAAATTTAGTCATCTGTCAAAAAATATTTGGAAAGTCAGGAAAAAAGCTGTCAAAATGCACTGGGGTAGGTCTTTAAATGTTCAGATTCAGGTGTGTTGAGTTCAAGTGTGTGTTGAGTTGCACTGTGTCACATGTGTTCTCGTGCTGGGATATGTGCTGCTGGCTTTCAGTGGGGAATCTCACCTTAGCCCACTATAAATACACTGTGGCAGTGACAGGAGGAGGAACTGCCACCTCACATCTGACCCTACAATGACCAGCTGTGATTATGTGAACACAGGGAGGTGAGTGTGTTTGCGTGTGTGTGTGTGTGTGTGTGTGTGTGTGTGTGTGTGATATCTGAGTATCAGTGGGGACAGACTGAGCTGTCTCAGGCAAACCTGAAAACGTCAATCACGTCGTAATGGAAACTCAAAGTCTCAAGCTTTTTGCAAGGCATTGTGGGGGAGATTTAAAGGCTCAGGATGAACAAAGGGTGAGTCTTTGTTTCAATGACAGCCCCCCATCTCTCTCCTCTCTTGCCTCCCCCTCTTCTTGTTTTAATTCTTTGGGATGTAAGCGTGGCTCATGTCTGTGAATGCCAATGGGAGGCAGCTCTATGGCTTTTCTATGAATTACATTATTGATTCCCAATACTGCTCAGAACAGAAAATGTAATTATGCACAGACCCCGCCCTAACCCCCTCATCCTCGCCAAACACATCTTCTTTCCCTTCCCTCTTTCTCTCTCTTGTCTTTCACTCGGTGGCTTTTCATCAATTTGTCTTTCACTCCTGCCTTCAGGAACCTGCCTCACCCCCACCATCCCCTGACCTCTCTAAAGCCTCTGAGTGCGGTGTCCTTCAATCATGTCAGGACAGCTATGGCTTTCTCAAACTGCTCTGCAGCAACATCAGCGGTTTAGTGCAATATAACATCCTAAAAATGTGATTTTATCTTATTTTATCTTTCAGGGGCGTAGAATTGGGTAGGGACGCTAGGGACACGTCCCTACCAATATCCAGCTACTAATGTGTAGTCACTATCAATACAACCGCTGTCCATAGTGTTTAGTCAATGATTATGGCACACAAAGCATTAACAGTCGGTCTCTGCTAGAAGCTCGCCTCTAACCTAAATATCGCTCTCCGATTGGCTCTGCCGATTTCTCGCTAACGTACATGTGATTGGCCGTCCCCGCTGTCACTCCATCTGCTTGTAAAAGCTACTTGCAACCTGTTAGTTGGACAGGACAGGAGGCAGTGCATGTATCTGCAACCGCGAGTGTAAGTAGGGAGGGCAACTGAAAAATGTATTTCCGGAAATCAAAATGAATATTATGATTATAATATCAGTCTAACCTTAAATTAATGTGTTCTGAACAGTAATTGCCCTTACGTGGGATTTTAATGAATTTTACTGAATTTTTTTTCTGACTATGATTGTTTGCTTGTTTGATCAGCTCTACATGACGTGAAATTCTGATTGCAAATACAAAAAAAACTGCTGCCTTGGAGCACTTTTGTGTCCCCACCAATGTCAAAATCAAACCTACTCCCTTGTTATCTTTTAAAAACTGAAACATTAACTCATATTTAGGTCTGGAAAACACCCAGTGAGAATCACTTGCTGCCTGGTCACATATGGACCAAACCAATCTGACATTTACAGCTAACCTGCCTGCTGCCCCCACCAATTCTTCAGCCAGAACTAAAATTATCAAAGATAGAACAGTATGATTCTAAAACTGGCTGACCTCTTTCTCAAAACTGAAAATGAACCAGTAAGAAACTGTCAATAACCTAAATGTAGCCTATAGCCTGAACTAAGGCTATCGATTAAAAACATTACTATACAAATTCTGACTTTAAACTCAGAATTTTAAGATTAAACTTTAAGATTAAACTTAGACTTTAATCTAAGAGTTCTGACTTTAATCTCAGAATCCTGACTTTATTTGCAGAATTGTGAGATTAAACTCAGAATTTAATTTTCAGAATTCTGACTTTATTCATTTGGACTCTTTTCTTGGAAATCTGACTTTATTCATTCTGAATTTATATCCAAAATTCTGACTTGATTCATTCTGACATTTTGCAGAATTTTGACTCTAGTAATTCTGATATTAATTTCTTACTTTTCTGACTTGATTAATTCTGACTTTTCATGAAATTCTGACTTTATTAATTCTGACTCTGAAGAACCCTGAAGTCAGAGTGTTGACCCTTTCACTTGTCCCCATCTTCTTCTATCCAGTCCAACTGCAGATTTGTATTGGTATAAACCTTTTCCACTGACACTGTATTTCATGGGCCAACAAAGTCAAAAGTATTTGCATGACTAGACACTAGAAGAGGTAAGTGAGAAATTCAGACAGCCCTGTGAAAAAAGTAGAAGTAGAATTGGTTGAGCAGGTTGAATTAATTTGAATTAAGCAGATTTGTCATTTTGTTTAAAAAATTGACTTTTTTCTGTGTGCCTCCTTCTCTCCTTCTGTGTCTTCCTCCTCTGTGCCCCCGCCCCCATCTTCATCGCATCTTGGTCGTGATCATTCAGACATGTCCAGCCATTTAACAGGCTTTATTTATCCAGGGCCGATGCCCCATTAAGGCGAGCGGACAGACTCAAGCTGAATCTATTTCGTGGAGGGGGGCTCTCCTATGGGCCTCTACCACAAGAATAACAATGTTTAAGTCAGTGACAGCGAAAAGAGACGGCCGGCGGATTGAAAACAGAGGTGAAGGACGTTGAAGGAGATGAAGGAGAGGAATGACAGATGAGAATGGCAGGAGGAGGAGGAGGATAAGATGGGGATAAAAACAGAGAAGATGATCTTAAAGAGAGTCAGAGAGGGGGTGAAGGAGAAGCCGGGAAAAGAGGAATGTGGAGTGAGGAGAGCGCATAAATAGGAGAGGAATTAAGCACCAACGATAAAATTACACTCCTCTCCTAGCAACAGTTACCGGGTCACTGATGGACAGCCGGCTGCATGGCAACCAGTCAGTGGCAGGGGATGAGAGGAGGAGAGATGAACAGAGGCCTACTGTTGGGCTGAGGGGGAAGAAGAGAAAGAGAGGGAGGGAAGCTGTCATGGGAACATTTTCATTAAAATACAATGTTCTGTACTCCACTGTAATGTACGTACGTATAAATATTAACATTATAGGCATTTAACTGCTGCTCTCCCCCACTAAGACTGAATGCGCTGCGGTGAAACAAAGAGATTCAGCACTGAGGAGTGTTGGAAGTTTGATTTTCACATTGCTGTGTCAGTCTCACTAACTTTGGAGCTCTAAAAAGAACAAGAGATGTAGAGGAAGGCAGAGCTGCTGTTCTGACAGGAAGGTTTGAACATTTTAACTACAAGGTCTGTGTTGTCAAAAGAAGAAAGCTGGCTCATGATAAGGACAAGCTTTCATTGTTATTCCACAGATAGTTATCACTTTAAGAGGAGACATGGACTGAACAGACTGCACAGATAAAGACAATGACAAAACAAGCTGTCCTATAAGGAACAATGAGACATCGTGAATGTCATTTTGTCGAACCAAAGCAGAAAATTCCCTTGACAGAGCTTCAGAGGAGACAAAAATCCTACTTAGTGTCCACACACTAATGACAACCCCATCTATAATGCTTTACAACAACAGCAGGAGCCTATTTAAGTCCATAAGGGAAGCAGACTCATCCATCCCTGTAGTCCAGCAGCATGTGGTCAGACTGCTTTAACTTTGTAACAAGAAAATATGTTTAATTGTAGTAAGATGATTTATCAAAATAACATGATATATGTAAGTGATTATGCATGCCCATATTTAACCCTGTAAAGTAACTGACAGAAAATTTTGAAACTGTTTATCAGATCTTTTGACAAAATAAAATGAAAAAATTCTATATAAATATCAGAAACAAGTATTGTTTATTGCTTTTGGGAAATTTAGCACATTTCAATTAGTTTGGTTCCTTTTTTTTTTCAAACAGGAACCTTTTTTATTTCACCTTGTGATCAGCAGAAACAGCTTGGTCAATGTAGACTGAACTGGTCAATATACCAGGAACTGTTTTAGTGAAAATATATTAAAAAGACAATTATTAGCAAGTGTTCACTTGCTCATAACTGTTTCCAACAATCAAGTGATTACAATGGGAGCAGTGGTTGGTTTAAAGAAATGCAAACAAGGCAGGGTGTTTTTTTTCCGTTATAGCAGAATATGTATACTGTATGTGGAGACAAACCTTTGTCCAGCGCTGAGTGCTGCGGAGAGAGGTCGGGCTAGTTGTTATGTTAGTTTAACCCAGTGATTCCAAAACTGCAGGATGAGCCCCCTGGGAGGGCATGGAGCCACTGCAGGGGGGCGCGGGTGACCAGGGGAGAAATATGGACTCAAACAAAGTTAAATGATATCATTTTGATGAGTTTGATGATGCTGTCATGTTAATCTTTATTTCACTAAAATTAAACTTGAGTCCTTTTTTATCAGTTGGTTCCCCCCAAACAAGTCTAATGATTAATGAAAAATGACAGGGTAGGGGGGCGAAAACTTTTTTCTGCTTCTGAAGGGGAGCCTGCCAGAAAAAGTTTGGTAACCACTGGTTTAAAAGATGGTTTGGTTAGTTTGTGGTAATGCGATGGATGAATTACGAGTGGTTTTAAAAAGGATACTTATACAACGGAAAGTTCCAGTCCTGGATCTGGTTCTGGTCCAAATTAGGAATTGTTGAGCCAAGTTCATAACAGCTGTTTAATACAGCTGCTTGAGTAATGGCACACAGGTACCTTTTTTTTGTTTTAAATAAAACGGTATCAACCACTGTGCTGGTTTTCTACATGAACTTGTGCAGTTGGCCCACATAAAAACTTTATCTTTCTCTCCATCCATCCATCCTTCCCTCTCTCCTCCCTCCATTGCCTCTGCCCCTCTCAGACTACACCCCCTCTCTGTCAGAGCTCATCTGCATCAGCTCACAGCACACACTGACAAACAGGAAGATATAGAACATTCAAGCCATATATATGGAAATATATGGACCATCCTAATGCTAAAATGCTGTGCAGAGAGAAGCCCACCGAGGTTTGCAGCAATTTGTGTTTTAAACAGTCACTGACACACTCCTGTATACACAGAGCTGAGTATATTTTCAAATGTTTTCAATACTACAGCAGGTGTGATATACAATATTCAGTCCCAATATCAGAATTCCACATTTCTGATGCTTTTTACCAGAAACAAGCACTTAAATTAAATAAAATGGAGCACAGCAAGATTTTGTTAGCAAGCATCCAGTGCCAGCTTTCAGGAGCTGACACTTTTTAATGCTCACTGTTATGGACACTGTTCAGTCAGTAGTAAAAATATATTGAGGTTCCATTTCCAGCTTTAACATCCACACTCACACACTGACACACAGCGCCTTCATCAGACATATTAAAATGCTCTTCCTCTAACACCACCGCAGAGGCTCGTAGAGCCGTGCAGCAGCCCAGTGCAGTGCACAGGTTGTGGGCTTATTGCTCCCACTACAAGCTCCCTGTGAAGTGAAGGAGCCACTGGTCAGACTGAGCTGTCGCCCAGCGGTTTATTGCACTGTGGAGTGTTCTGCTTGTACCCACATTAAAGGAAAATGCCCTTATAAAGGCAGACAGAAAGAAAGAGGTGACACTTTTTTCCCTCCAGCTATCTGCTCAGAGAAAAGAGAAATCAATGATCTTTTACAACAAAACTGCTTTGCAGACGGACAGATTGTACTTTTCAATCCACTACATTTTACAGTTTATACTTAAGACCTTATACATAACATTTGACTGGTTTATAAAAGATGACATATTGTTATAAATGAAATTATAAAGTCATTATAATTAGCTGCACCTGACAGCTACAACATTAAAATGCTACTTATACATAAATACACTATGCATAATAATCCAGTTATGTAACATAACATAATCGAAGTGAGGTCTTTCTACTCCATACTGAGTACTTTTACTTTGGATGCTGAGGTTTATTCCACCACTTAATTTTAGTGTAAAATGTATCTGCTATATATTGTCACTTTTGGCTGTGCAGAGTCAAACCATGGTGCGTTAATTTGCATTTTCATTACCAGTTATATTGCAATGAGCTGTGCCGCGTCGCGCCTCAGATGGACCATCTCCAAGGTGCACCCAACGCACCTTTAAGCGGGTTGCTGTAACGTCTCGCCACCGATGGCCAAACCGTCAAAGCCCCACTTCCCTCCCTCAAATAAACATGCCAATTTGTGTGTGCAGGAGTCAGAGAGAAAGATGTTTTTAAAGGTACAGTGTTCAGCTCTCAAAACTTTTATAGGTTCTAACTCGGGCTTCAACTGACGATTATTTCCATTGATTCATCTGTCGATCATATTTTCAATTAATCAATTAATTAATCCTGTCGCATTAAAGGGATAGTTCACCCAAAAATGAAAATTCAGTCATTATCTACTCACCCTCTTCAGTGGTTTAAAGAGTCAGCACCAGACTTTAATGTAAGATTTTCAAACTGGGCCCTGCCCATTATAATCAGACATAATACAGCGTAATACCAGTGAATGAAAGAAGTGAAAACATGCAGCTTTAAAACCACCAACAACAGCTAAATGCACCGCTGTGATATAGAGAAGGAGTCATAACAGCAAGACGAAGATAGTGATAAACTAGTCTGCATCATAACAGATTAAAGCATCACCTTAAGCAACTTCTCATATATAAAATACAGTAAACCTTTACATGGATGAAAAACATTTAGATTAACAGGTGATGACACACCTGCACACAAATGAAAACTAACAGGTGACAGCAGCACCTTAACATGATTAAAATACAGTAAACTAACAGGTGACAGCAGCACCTCAACACTGATTAAAATACAGTAAACTAACAGGTGACAGCTAGGGATGGGGCCGATCCGATCCGGTATCGGTATCGGGTTCCGATACCGACGTAATTCACGGATCGGAAATTTCCGATCCAACCTGCGGAGATTTCCGATCCATGAGCAATGTCTGTGCTTCAATGTTGTCTGCTGAAATTACTCCACAAGTGATTCCCTGCAGGCTGCTCTGCTAGCTAGCTGCAAAATGTGGAATGGATTTCCTGAACGGAGGCGTGTCTCAATGAGAGTAATGAGACAGACCTCCGTTCAGGAAGTCCATTCCACAGTTTATAGCCAGCTAGCAGGCGAGCATTGAGCAGCACTGTGATTAACCAACTTTTCATCACAGCATGTCCGCTGTGTGGAAATATTTTACACTAGAAACATCGCAACAATACAACGAACTTAATCAAACATTTGAAAAAGCACCGCATTAAAGAGCACGAGGATTTTTTAGCCAGGGGGCAGAAAGACGAAAGGAGCCGGCAAGCTCGAATCGAGGCAGCGGCAGCAAGCAGTGGC
>JAJHUR010114448.1:1038-12668 GCA_027495735.1 Lutjanus campechanus | reverse complement strand
GCTGGTACACTTTCCGCAGAAATTGAGTCATTACATTTCCTTGAATTTGCACAAACTGAATGTGAGAACACACCATAACCAGTTTCATTAGGTCTTAATGACTGTATTTCAAGTCTGTTGGTGGTGGAAAGAAATACACTGCTGACTCTATAGTATATTGTATGCAAATATGTTGTGACAGAACTATATGTTCATTTCAGTGGTGCTGGTGGCCTCTTGAGATCATTTGCATTCTTTCTGGTCACTGAACAACAGCATGCAGGAAGTTTGGACTATTTTCAGATCACCTTTGTTTTCAAGAAACGCTCTTCAACTTCCTTCATGAACCACAACCATCGTCACGCCATTTGATCAGATTTTTTGTTTGAATGATTTTAGATTGAGTTCCTCTGATGTGCAGATGAATAGACGTCATTCATTCGTGTGTTCTAACACCAGATAAAGCCATTAATTACATTTATAATAATAATAATAATAGATTACATTTATACAGTGCTTTATCATGAAGCATTCAGAGTAGCACCCACCTGAGTGATGCACAGCAACCATTTTGCACACACCATGCGCCAACTTGAGGTGGGGGAGGAGGGAACAGATGGTGAAGCACCTACTGCAATGCCACCACAACTGTCAGGCCCAACCAGCAGAGATTTGCTGAACTGAGCCAAAGTAAATGAGAAAAATTGTTCATTAAACACCAGAGCATTATCAAAACACATCAGCCAGACACACTGTGGTCTCTGACTGTGAACTACAAGTGGAAGAACAAACAGCAAAAAGGGGTGAACAAAGATATAAATACAACAGCAAAAAATGTGAACAAATACAACAGTAAATGTGCTAAATCAAAATTCAATTTATGTTCATCAGTAACTAGTTTAATAAGTTATAGTTCACACACATGAAACAGGTGCACAGAGAAGTGCAAAATCCCTTTAAATTCATAATGCATGTATGAATTGAAATGCTGAAATAATAAAAATGATATATGTATGTGAAGAAAATCTTCCTCATAAAAAATAACATATGCATCATCTAGATAAAAGGCTCAATGTCATAACTTACCAAATTGTGGTCGTCTGATATTGTGTTCTCCTCAGTGAGCAGCGTCTCTAGTGATCCAGTGTTGTCAATCACTGAAGCCATTAGAAGAAGCCGAGAGACAAGACAGAGACACTCACGCCTCAAATGTGTGTCAGATGTCAGCTTTTTACGATGAGGAAGAAAGTAGCCATTCAGAGTTTTGTTACTGTTGTAATAGAGTTATTGTGGTTTAAAAATAAAAAGGGAACGAAATTCATTGGACCCATAAAACAAAGTTTTTCAAAGGCAGCAGGAAGCCCACTATGCAGCCATGATGTCAGCCGTCAGCTATCCACTGAATGAGAGTTAAACTTGTTGTAGTTGGGGACACATTCTATTCTGCCTCATCCTTCATCCTCCAAAAAGATCCAGTCAGGGATAGAGAGGAGCAGGGAGAAAAGCCACACCCCCAGACAGCTGAGCGGAACCACCCAGGGATTCCTGCAGGAGTACATGTGGGTAGCGTGGACGATGGACATGTAGCGGTCGAGACTGATGCAGGCTGGGAGAAAGATCCCACAGTAGAAGTTGATCTGAGGGCACAAAGAAATCAGCCCTCCTGTGAACAGCTTCGCAACCTTAACTAGGGCACCTCAGGTCTGTCAAGCTTTGCATTTCTGAGTGTTGAAGTGGTGTGCATGAGGCTTTGAGACCAGCAATACTGTTACAAGAGTCTGGATGGTGGCGTCTTTTTTGTAGTCTTTCAAGAATGTAAAACACAAGAGCAAACATATGGGGAATGTATTAAACCTTACGTTTACCAATGTAAGCTGCAAATTTTAGTGTGTAGCGCTAACTAACGCTAGCATACTAGCTGCAATAATGTTACCTTTAGCCAAACTTATGTTATCATGCATTCACCAAACTCGTGGCTTATTCCCAGGAGTCACATTGTGATTTGTCATGTGGGGAATGATAAATTCGAATCTGTTGTGAACAACAAACTAATTGTTCAGAAATTTTAACTCAGTGTTCTGCAAAAATCATTCCCGTTCGAGAACTGAGCCCAAGTAAATGATTCAAAAGCCTAATTTCTCAAGTTCACGGAAAGTTAATTGTAGCCTCCATTATTACATTCACATAACACCAGAGCATTATCAAACTACAACACCACGTCAGTCAGGCACACTGTGGTCTGAGACTGTGAACTATAGGTGTAAAAACAAACAGCAAAAAGGGTGAACAAAGATCTAAATACAACAGCAAATGTGTTGCATCAAAATTCATTTTATGTTCATCAGTAACTAGTTTAATAAGTTATAGTTCACACACATAAAACAGGTGCACAGAGAAGTGCAAAAGCCGTTTAAATGCATGATGCGTGTATATTGAAATTCTCAAATAATAAAAATTATATAAAATCTGCCTCGTAAAAAATAACATATCATCTAGATATAAGGCTTAATGTCATAACTTACCAAAATGTAATCGTCTGATATTGTGTTCTCCTCAGTGAGCAGCGTCTCTAGTGATCCAGTGTTGTCAATCACTGAAGCTATTAGAGGAAGCCGAGAGAAAAAAAAAGAGAGCAAAAGTCCTTTAAAATGTGCCCTTTGCAAAGATTTGCAAGTTCTGCCAATATTAAGATGTAATAAAACTTGTTACTTACACACCTATTATTGGCAAAATCTCAATTTATCAGGAGCTAAGAAAACAGCCATGTTTTCAGCTTTGTGGCATTGCATTTTCCAGATGATCCAGATCCATTCTCTCCTTCAGTTTTACTGAAAATAGCCAAATTTGGAGATAAATGTTTTACACAGGACAGTGATTTATAAAACCAGTTTACACTGAAACGATTACGTTCACATAAAGGCACATTCTCTGTTGCAGTTTACTTTTTGTTTTTGTAGTGGCACAGTCCTCGAAGTTGAGTTTGTTGTCTAGTGCAGTTCTAAGATATTTGTATGCTGTGACAAATTCCACTCTTTTGTTTTGTGTCAAGCACTGTAGTTTTGTCAATTCTCAAAGCACCATCTCTTCTGGTTTCTTTATCTTTACAGCCAGGAAACTGTTGTGTGCAAAAAAGGAAGGCCTTGATCACATTCGCACAGTTACACATTCACACCTGGAAGCTGCCCAGTACAACCACAGTCTTATCTGCCAGCCACTGAGCAGCTCCACTGGAGCGGCTGGGGTTAAGGGCCTTGCTCAGGGGCCCCTCAGTGGTGGTAATGAAGGAGGGACAAGTGCTGCCTTTCACTTTCCCCACCCAGATTTATCCTGCCGGTTGGGGGATTGAACTTGAACTAAGTTACAAACTCACTCCTCTACCACTTCACGCCTCCTGTCCCCCCCTGAACCCGCAGTGTCTTCATCGTCCCTGGAGTCAGAGTCCGGTCTCCGTTGATTGTCAGAGGCTGCATCCCACAGGACCACGAACTGAGCTAACTCGCTAATGGCAGCTACAGCACTGTTAGCATCAGTACACCGGAAAAAAAGTTCCGCATTGAAGCAGTCTCCTAGGCATAAGGGCAAGGTGCAGCTCCCGAAAGGAATTTGAGGTGGGTTTTTCTTTTCTGCGACTAACAAATTAATTAAACATGGTCGACACTTGGCACCAACAAATGGTTAAGTTGGCTATTAGGGGGCAGTGTTGTATCTTCAGTTCATTGATACAGTAATTCATAAATTTGCTCATATAGTTAAAAACATGTGCTTAAAAGGTGTTAAAAGTATTTAAATGAGTGCATTTTCTGTGATATTAGGAGAAAATTGTGTGGAGTGGCTAATACAGACTTTTTTCCCCCCAATTTTTATGCTAGCGCAAGAGAATGTAAACAGTACAGTGCTGAGCCTTTGTCCATGTAATAATGCGCAGTCTTTAGAGTAAAAAGACAAAACCGTGAAGTTACCACGTGCATCTCTAGAATTTATTCAATTGAACAAAGGAACCTCTTATTCTTTACAACAAGTGCAATCGGATCTTCTATGACCACAGTGAGTCAGTCACCCATTCAGCAGAAACAGCTGCTGAATTCCTGAAATGCACATCTGATTAGATAAGATCAGCTTAGTTTATTACCAGATGCATCATGATGACGCATGAGAATCATAGTAGATCACAGCAGACAACAAATAAAACTGCTGTTATGGTTGTAAATATTACACAGCTATCCTTCCCACCTGTGATTGGCTGCAATCTCCTATCACGGCTTAGATTTTCTAAAGCCTGTGAAGAGGAGGAGCAGAAGTCTAGTTTTCTCTCAGATCACTTAAATTACAATATGCTCAAAAGTTATCATGGAGTTGTTGTTTTTTTGCCTGATTAGGACAAAATATTAACTGCCTACTGCAGCTTTAACAAATAAAAGGACAAGCATAATGCACCTAAATATACGACAAATAAAATAGGCAATACACTTGAAATTAAACCTTAAATGTCATGAAAACAACAATAAATGTGTGATCTGAGGACTGAGAGAGTCTCTGAGGTATGTTTTGTAACTGACGGTCGGGGAGGGTGAGAAGAGGCAGCGTTGTTCATTTCACGTCCACCCAAAAAATCCTGAACACATAAATCCTGAACGATAGTTTAATGGTTTAACTGCAAAATTCAGTGCTATGTAGCTCTCAAACATTTTGCACATTTTCAGCAACTACTTCCTAACATGTATAATGTGTTTAGAAGAAAAACTCATTAAAAAGTACAGACTATAGCATGAAACCGCTATGCCAGTATCTTTGTAAGAAATAGAAATTAAAGTACTTAAATACAACATTTACAGTTCACCTTATTTTACATTTCACTTGTAGAAAGACAGAGACAAATAAAAATTGTACAACTGTGTATCTTAGGGTTTTGCAAACAAAGCAGTGAAATGACTGTGGTCAGGCTTTACACCTTTCATGTCTTAAATGCCGGGTTTGTACAACGGAGGTTTGTTTTTGTGGTTTACAACAGAGACAATCTGTACTGGCACATAAACACACCTTAACACATGCAACTCACACCTATATAGTTGTTTTAACCGTCTTGTCAGAATGAATGAAAACAATAAATGGTCTTCTTTTGTCCTTAATCACATTTTTGGTTTTATATTAAAGCGATCATGTTGAGTTGTAGATCTCTAATAGCCCCGTGGAGCTGTTTCTCTCTGTTTTGATGCACATGTATGCAGAAGAAGTGTGACACTCTGAGATCAAAAGGTGGTAAAAGGTCAAGATATGATGCAATGTGCCAACAAACAAAAGAAGACTGGAAGCTAGTAAACATGCAAGTAAACGATGCTGGATTTGGACTGAAAATGTTTTATGAGTAAGCAAATTCATTTGATACATTTGTTAGAGCTCAAGGACAAACATAATGCATTTTGGTATTTAATACTGAATGAAAATTAACTCCACAGTGCATGTATTATAAAATCCCCTGCTACTATTTATATGTTTCATATCAGTGTAAAATCTCCCCTTAATCATTCTCAGAAACCATTTCATAGATTCATAGATTAGCAATTCTCATCTCCAAAAACCTCAAGATCTTTATCACATCTTTTTTTTTCTTTCTCGGTATTACTCATACATATGCGCACAAGCACACCGTCATGCAAAACGACACCTGCGACAGCACAGGGGTTTTAAATGTCTGCTTTCTCTCTCTGCTGTCTCCAGTGCGGCAGGCTCACTGCGTTTTTCCTGTTGTTTTCACACCTTTTCTTCCCTCTTCTGCTTTGCTGCTGTCATGCTGCTCTTGTGGTGAGAGGTGCTGATGGAAGTGCATGTTAAAGTCAAAATTTATCAGCCTACGACAAAAGAAAAAAAACTATTGCTGGTAGCGAATTGTCTAGCTGTCATTTACATCAGTCATTTTGCATGAAATGGACACCAAGTGGATGCCTGATGTTTTAGTGTATTGTTTAACTCTGAAATGTTGGAGGTGAAGGGTCAAAACACAATCTCATGTGCAGTTTCCAGATGTTTTAATACTTGAAAGCATAAGAGGAGATATGGAAATGTTGATATGCTAAGTGTGGTTTTAGCAGCCACTGAAGGGTTTTCTTTCATTCTGATATCGACAGAAAGTATTCCCTATACATTTTGGTTGAATACCAAACTGCATGCAAAGTAGCCGTGTGGCTACTTCTCTTCTCAGATTGACTATAAAACTAAAAAAAAAAAAATACAGCTTATGAGGCTTTCCTTGTCCTGAAGTGTTAAGACAGGACAGAAAAACTGTATTTTCGCAAAATTTACTGCTTTGTGACGGGGATAATATTTTTTGATATTTTTTGAGTCAAATTTGTTCTAATGTGGTGCTATTGCTGCAGTTTGAAGCTGCTCTACTGAAAAGCCCAACAATACAATCAAGGTAAAATCAGTGTTTGATTGGACTTTGATTAGAGAGGGACAGAAAAGCCCATATACAGCTGACATGTGGTAAATGCACTGTTTTTGGCCACCTGCTGAATATTCAACATTAATATATAAACCCACAGAGCATAAAGGAAATGCAGAATAATATTTTCCATTTTTCTTTGAACTCATTTGTGAACAGGAAATACATCAGAATTAATCATAATAGCTGTGTACTCATTGTCTGTGGAACAGACTAACCACAAACCAAACCACAAACTATCATTTTATAGATATTTCAAAAACAAATCACATTTCATTTATTCGTCAGACTGTTTGTTTGGCCTTTAATGTCCCATCGTCTCTGACTAGGACAGGAAAAGGGTCCTTTTTCATCGTCACCTGTTCGTGTCTGTGTGTCTCACTAAACAACCTAGTTAAGAACTGAATAAAGTAAAAGCATGGTCGCTCTTCACAAGGCATGCATGTTGCGAGTTTTACCCTAAACTTAGGCTCTGTTTAAACTGTGAAACCATGGAAGCACAACACATGAGGAACCGAAAGAACAAGACTAAAAACGTCTTTTCCACGTGCTAGTTTTGATTCCTATAATTTTGCACTACAGTGTTGTTCATGTTGCTAAGTTTGAATAACAACTAATCCTGTCACACAGCCAGTTGTATTCAGGGTAAAATTCAACTGCTACAGTTCAGTGGTGCACTTTCCTCAACCGGTAGTGATGGTGGTGAGACAGATCATGGCGATTAAAGATCAAAGTGTGTGTGTGTGTGTGTGTGTGTGTGTGTGTGTGTGCGTGCACGCATGTGTGTGTGTGTATGGGGGATGGTTCATTAATTTTTGTTAATCAGTGTCATCGACACCTGCAGAAATAGTTTTGTGCCTTTCAGCGTGAACCCCACCTTCCTTCTGCAGTTTCTGGTTTTGATTATCACCACATTGTAGGTTAGTGTGTCACAACCATCACAACCCCAGATAGACTACATACACGGTTCAGAGATCGTAGAAGTTCACTGACAACATCTCAGTTTTCACACATAAAATCTGGTTGTTACAAACTTCCTGAGAGGCTCGTATCTCAAATCTCTGATGAAAATCCCTTTGCAGTGAGGATTGTGGTTTAAAATGCCAAAGGTTTTCGTCCATTACTTTCTGGTAAGAACTCTATCAGTGAGTGTGCTTGAGCTTGATCTCTTCCACAGTGAGTAAGTACTCCACATCAAGCTCCAGAGTGTTTTTTTCATGGCTTGTAATTTTTATTTTTCAATATACAAAACAGCAAGAGAATAACAATCCAGTTTACGAATACATCTGAAGTCCTTCCGCATGAATGAAATGAAGCAGGTTCACTGCGTTTTTGAATGAAGCAGCATAAATAAATACATTAATCTTCAGTACAGATGAACACTTGAGGTCTGAAGTTTTTTCTTCTAAACACATTATACATGTTAGAAAAACACTAGTTGCTGAAAACGCTAGAAAAGACTGAGCACTGAAGTGTGGAGTTAGACTGTTAAACTGTTTTTCACAAGTTTTGTCTTTGTGGTTTTTTTTTTGGGTGGACCTGATATATTTCTTGGTAAGGCAATGGAGCCATCATCACCCAACACTTTAAAAGCCCTGCAAACTGACTCAGGAATCATTGAGATTTGGCTGGGAGGTTAATAACAATGTTTCTGTGGTGACAAACTGAGAAAACATATTTATTACTGCTTTACACACACTTACTCAAGAATGTAATATCAACCTGACAGTACTTGTGATTCGTGTGCTTCACCCTCACCCTTAATCTTGTGAATTTACAGCATAAGAAAGTATTTTATTAATTAAAGTTTTACACTGTTGTTGGGCCCGGAATACCCACACATGCATGCAGGACATATAGACATACACTAATTGGAGAGATGTGAGGGAGCAGCCACATAGTCAGCCCTCCAGGCAGTAAGGAGTTTGGTGACGGGCGCCTCGGCAGTGCTCAGGAGGTGAACTGGCACCTCTCCCGCTACCACTCCATACTTTGGAGTCTCCCTCGGTTTCCAAGCTCCAGTCTGTTCAAACTGACCTGCAAAAAAAAAAAGTTTCCATTATCTTACAGTCAGTATTGTCATATCCCACGATCTTACATTTCATGATGAACTTTTCTTCAGCTTAGCTGCATAATAAGCATCAGAGTCACTATGGTTTATTTGTGAAACGTTTGCTCTCAAGTTTTACAACACCTACGTTAAGATCACTGAACACCCCCTCGTGTAAAAGCCCCAAGAGAGGGCACGTCTCCCACGAAAAAATAAATGATTTGTGCAACTTTAACCTGTTAAAGAGAAAACCCTCAGCACCCTTGTGGATTTCCTGTGTGACATCTTGCTGCTGGCTGTCATGAATCAAGTTGTCACTCTTGATATTTTAGCAGCACAAGAATGCAAAAATAACAAACAAAAATACTGACTGGTTTTTGCTTCATGGGAAGACACGTTAGCAGCAAAGATGACTGATTGACAAGTAGTGTCTTTCATACATTTTGTGCTGCAAAATTCACTGCTACATGACAGGAATAGAACTAAGATTTTGTTAATCAAACTTGTTCTACATATTGGGGCCCTATCTGACAATCAGAGTGAACTGTAGAGGTGTCTACAGACACCTTGCATGAGTTCCGTGCAAGGTGCCTGTAGTCTCAGACTAGAGAAGGGGCAGATCAGCCCATAAACCGCTGTTATACCTTCCTGTTGTGGCTTAAATGTGGTAGATGAGCTGTTCTGAACATCCGCTGCAAATTCATCTCCAAAGTGTAAACTCATAGAACACAAGAGAAATACAGAATAATGTTTTCCTTTTTTCAGTCCTGTCCAGTATTTTTAGGGAGTTTGAGTTCTACATATTATTTACAAAGACAATATGCCAACACCGGTCCTCCTACCGAGCGAAATAGTTCCTAATATCTCGTGATATTTTCACACATGCATCCATTAAGAGATATATGAAGTCTCGCGATACATCGACGCTATGTTTACATGCTACCTGGGAGGCTACAGTTGACATTTTGGCTAAAAACATGGTGTAAATGGCGTCTTTTGTGGTTAAATTTTAATGTTGCGGCTTGCGGACACTTGGATTACACCACACGAGCAGGATGGAGACATTTTGTGGGGGGTTTTTTTGTGTTTTTTTTTCATTTTATCCGTGGTCTCCATTCACTGCCATTGGCTGCAACCCTGTTTTCTGCAGAAACTCCGGGATTGTTTTGTTAACTGAAGATCTTCACCCATCATCACATCGGCATAGGGGTGAGTACATATTGAGTGGACTATCATTCTGGGGTGGAATATCGCTTTAACGCTCCTCGGATGTTAAAACGGCATATTTTTCTGACATAACACCAACATTGTTATTTTTTTTTAGAATATTCTTGGAAACTAAGCTGAATGTTTCAGGAAGGTTACCTGAAGTTATAATTGTAAGTTTGCTTCACATAAAACTAACACTATGGTTACATTTCCTGAACGTTCTGGGAAACCAGAAAGGTTACTTGAATATTTCCCCTTAATATTCCTTGGAAGTTAAAAGTTTGGCGTACACAAAACCACTATTTTAGTGACGTTTACAGAACGTTCTGGTAAGGTTAGTTTGGGAAGGTTACTTGAATGATTCCCCTTAATATTCCCTTTATGTTAAATGTAAAGGTTTTCATACTTGAAAACAACCTAATGTTTCTAGAATCTTCTGGGAAGGTTGGTTGAATGTTCCAGGAAGGTTACTTGAATGTTTCCCTTTAATGTTCCCCATATGTTATAACAGCAAGTTTTTCAAAAGTCCCGCTGCCGCTATCGGTCGTAGTGCAGCTCCTTTACCTGCAATGTTTATATTAGCAACCCTGTTTTCTACTGCTAAGCTCACGTAAAGGTTACAGTCCTACACACATTCTTAGAATATTGTAGAGGGGTTTCTTAAAAGGCTACAAGCAGGAAACTTCAGGGGAACGTTATTTAAATTACCCCCAAAATCTTAACTTCATGTGCCTATCATGCCCACTCGTAATGGCTTCTGGTAACCATCACAAAGTCCACAGTCACAGACATGTGTTTACTCTCTACACTGTTTTTGGTTTCTGTTTTAAATGGTTGCAAGGGTCTTTCAAAGGACAAACATGCAAACAAAGACCACACGTCTGTCACATATGATGTCATGGTAAACAGTGGTGAACATAAGTACATACTGTATGTACCTGAGTGCAGTTCTGAGGTACTCGCACATGCTATGCTTCTTTATAGTAATTCTACTTCACTGCATTCCTTAGGGAAATATTGTATTATTTTACTCCACTACATTTATTTGATACATTTAGTTACTAGTTATGTTGCAGATTCAGACTAATAATAAAAAATATAATCACTAAATACATGATGATGTATTATTATGGATACATTTGGTCCTTTGGTGAAATTCAGAGGATATACAGCTGTGCATAATACACAAAAATAAGGCTAATTTTTATCAGCAGCAACATTAAAGTGATGTAGATATCATTGCATCAATAGCCTAATTATAAGTCAATATACAATATTTTATTCTGAAAAGAGCCAATCTGCATAATGAGTGATTTAACTTTTTTAGGTATATTTTGATGCTTTTGTACTTGCAACATCTGATGAAGCTGACAGGTATAAATGCTGCTGATGGAGGAGACAAAGTAAGTTAAATAAGCTGTGAGATACTCTGAGCTTTTTCTTTCAGTTCAGTTTGGTTTCAGGGGGATATTTGTCAGAACCAAGATTTACATAGACTACTTAGAACAGAGTATTTATAAACTGTCATAATGCTACTTTTACTGAAGTAAAAGATCTGCGTACTTCTTCCACTATAACTTTTAATGGTAACAGAGTAACAGATGACCATAATAATCACAATAACGTGTCTCATAATTTCTTTTTTTTTATTTCTCTGGGACAGTGCATATTAATAAATATTTCTGTAAATATGCCAGAATTAGCCAAAATGCTAGTTTCCATCCATAGTCCATGACCAGATGTAAAGTTGGCAACCCTAAAAAGTTATTACAATTACCATGATGTAAAGGTGAACAGTAAAAGCATAACACAGACAGATATAAGCAGAAAACAGGCACTGTAGCTCCATCTGTTGGATGCACTGCAGGGACAGAACTGCAGAGAAAATCACTGGTGCCAACCTGCCGTCTTTTCATGACTTTATACACGTCCAGAGTAAAAAAAAAAAAAAAA
>JAJHUR010114444.1:0-10568 GCA_027495735.1 Lutjanus campechanus | reverse complement strand
GGTTCAGACTAATACCAGGCGCTCACCCGCAAAACTGAAGCGCCGGAGCTGCATGATTGGGCCGCTCGGAGTTATTGTACTGCAGGTTCTTTCAGTCTGTTGAAGCTGTCACGCTCATCACTTGAGACAAATCGGTGTCCCTGTCAGGCGTCGCCATGGCTACTAAGACATCCTAGGAGATAATAAATCAAAGATCTCAGCATGTATACAATAACTGTCCAGACAATAAATCAGGAGTATTAAATCCCTTTCTGACACGCACCTCGATGCATAACAATTAACATGTCAGTGTCATGCCTCCATAAGCACCAGAGTCACTTTTCAATTTCGACACGGCACAAGCCTGAATTGAATCAACACAAAGGCCACAGCAGCACAAGCTAAAACATGCACAGAGAGAGCTTAAAGGGATAATATGGATTATTTAGAGGCAGCACGAGTTCCAGGTCAGATGCAAAACCTGGTTTAAGTGTACACTATATTCAGAATATTTTACTTGCTGTCAGACAGGTTTTTCCAATGAGAAAACCACTGTTATATAACCCAAATATCGCTCCGTCCAAAGCCACCAGACTCCTTTGACAAAAACAGTAATTTTACCTCACAGAGTGCAGGAGTTGCTCATCTACTACTGCTTTATTGGTTAGTTTGTTTGTGTAATTTGTGCAACCTTGGTGAACCTGAACTAACTTTTTAAAACACCAAAGTCACTCAATAACGCAAACAAACTAACCGATCGAGGCATCGGCAGGCCAGCAACTCCTGTGATCTGTGAGGTAAAATTGCCATTTTTGTGAATGGAGTTTGGCGCATTTGAGGAGAGTGATATTTAGCTTAAATAAAGGCAGTTTCCCATCGAAAAAAGCCAAGGTAAAGCAGTGAAAATATTCTAAATATAGCGTACACTTAAATGGATATTGACTTTTTTAGGCGTTCAGTCTTAAAGGTACAATACGTAAGAACTTTAGTTTAAAACATTCCGATATTAACTGAAATGAACAACAGAATATGAATACGTTTTTTAAACAGTTTTGATGTTAAGTTGAGAATGCTAACACCCCAGCGTTGGCTCCACCAACAGACCACCAGCTGCACAGATAACTGAGCTAACTAGATGGGGGCAGCTACAGTTAGCAGTTAGCTGTTGCAACTCTGATGATATATGCTGCAGTATGAATTCAACAAGTGGCCAGTTCTTACATAAAGCACCTTTTAAGAGCTCTGCAATACGTTCGTCACTAAATTATCATATCCTGCGCACACAGAAAATACTTTTTTTCAATTTAATAAACAACAAAACAATCTTAATTGGGTGATTTTAAAGCTACGATAAGGAACTTTCATACTGTGTTGATTTTGGAGGTTGATAAAAGCGGTAGTGTTTCCCTCTCTCTTTTAGGCTAGCAGACCTCTCATTGCATTGGTGATGCTCTCGTTTGCTTATGTTGGTCATATAGAGGCATCAGTATTAAATTTAGACTGTTTCTTAAGCAGTTAAATCTCACTGTCGTAGCTTTAAGTTGTTAAGTTGAAGAAGAATCAGAATCAGTTTATAGAAATGATTTTTCCCCCTTGTGGTGCAGGTAAAAGAGCTGCTAAATATGCATTGTTTTGCATTTTCTTTGGCTGAAAAGAACTTTTTTAATCTCACAGATATTCAAGCAGAGCACAGCTACTCTTTGAGTGAAGACTCCGCCCCCCAGAGCCCGGCCCTGTCCATCAAAATGGACCAAGACTCCGGTAGGTCATCGAGGCCTCACTAAACTCCTAAACTTCATTTGTTCCTCGCTATCTCAGGTTTGTGCTTCCTGGAAAAAAAAAAAAGTTCAGCCAAGTAAAACTGTGCTGCTGATATTTAGTCTGGCTCTCGATCACACTGGCTGTCCTCTGGTTATCTGGTTTGGCTCCATTTTCTGACTGATGTAATATCTGTCCTTCTGTCCGCTGTCTGTCATTGGCTAAATCCACTGCCTGTCACCAAATATGTGATGATTGGCTCTTTTCAGTCCAAAGAAGCCAAAAAATGTTTGTCAGCCTCTCAAAGTCTCTCTGAAAGCTTCTGCACATTTTCTTTTCTCAGAATAACCAGAACTGATTTCAAGATTCAACATTAATGACGGGCTTCTGAAGGATATTGATAGGTTTACTGACACCAAAACAGGCCTGTTGGTTTGTTTGCAAGCCTTAGTTAAAGGGATACTTCTGTTTTTTTGAAGTGTGGTAGTATAAGGTACTTAGCTGACGAGTGCCGGTGCAGGATATGGATGTTCCTGCAACTAACTTCCCTATTGATTTTAATTTAGACTAGTCTATTATTGCTAGTATTGAAAGTTAGAACTCACTAAACGTCTTATCTTTCACAGAGTCTCTTTTGCTGCCGCACAGTGTGGCTAACGCTAGCAGCGGCAGCCTGCTCTCCTTGCAGGTTGACGTCCACACTCCTGTGCTGAATGTTGTTATATGCCAGTTTATTTGCTGGCACAGTATGCAAGCAGCCTGATTTTATTGGCTACCAAGAGATTTGTCCCACTTTCTGCTTTCCACTTTGCTTGATTACAACATCCGGGCGTTAGCGCAGGAAGAAGGGGCTGCCATCTGCAAGGGTTACGGCTACTGACAGGTGGCTGCATAACATCGTAGAGGCGTTTTACATTAATAAAATATCAACAGTTAGTTTAACCGACTATTATTTCTGGTGCTGAATAGTGAGGGTAGCCATATTTTATCGACTAATCGATATGTACATCCCTAATATAGGAAGCTCAGCAATGTTCTGCTGTACACAGGGTCTGCAGCAAAATGTATTTTAGCCACCTTAAAAAATCTATATCAGTTTAAGTGTACGCTATATTTAGAATATTTCCACCGGTTTATCTTGCTGCTTCACAGCCTTTTCCAACCGGAAAGTGATGTTCTAAAAGCTGTTCTATCATACTTTCCAACGTCACCAGACTCCTTTGGAAAAAACAGCAATTTTACTGAGCAGAACACAAGAGTCGCTGGTGTGCCGCTGCCTCGATCGGCTAGTTTGTCGGCGTGATTGTGTGACTTTGGTGAGTCCAAACTAACCCTTTAAGCCACTAAAGTCACACATTAACAAAAACAAACTAATAAATTGAAGCGGTGGCGGACCAGCAACTCCTGCGTTCTGTGAGGTAAAATTACTGATTTTGTCTATGGAGTTTGGTAGCTTTGGAAAACAGCGGTTTCCAATCAGAAAAAGCTGTCTGACAGCAAGGTAAAGCTGTGAAAATATTCTAAATATAGCATACACTTTTTCAGGTGGCTAAAATGTGTTTTGCAGGACGTTGCTTAGCTTCCTACACCGGTACTCCTGCTGCTTCTCCAAACTGAGGGCGTGTCAGCTGCCATCTACTGTAGGTAATAAACTTATTATGGATATTACAACCCCGCTTCAAAAGATTCGAACTGTCCCTTTAAACAGTGGGCTGGACGCCGCCGTCCCGCTGGGACTGACAGGTCTATTATATTGTATTTCAGAGGTGTCTGTAGGAGCGAGTGTCTGCTGCAGTGTGATATAGAAACACTGTGTATTTCTGTCTGATCTTCCTCATTATCTCCTCCCGTCTTCCCCTCCATCTGTCTGTCTCTCTACCCCATGATCCTCTGTCTGTCTGTCTGTCTCTGTCTGTACCTGTCTCTCCCCTCTCTCTCTCTCTCTCGCTCTGTCTGGCTGTTCTCCGTTTGTCCCGGGGATCCTGCTGTCTGAGCAGCAGGATCCCCGGTCTGAGCAGTTTTCCTCCAGCTAAGCCCTGCCCACCTAACACACACACACACACACACACACATGGACTCACACACCACTATGACAAGCATATGGTTTTGAGTGTGCAGCTTTAGCCGAAGCCAGCGGAAACTCTCTTTCTCTCCTCTGTCAGGTTATCTCTCTGTCTCTAGCTCTGCTGTTTTCTATCTTTCTCTCCGTCCCTTTCTCCCTTAATCCAATTAAATCCACTTTATGGGTATGAATATCAGATTACCTGTATTTCCAAAATACCACACTGAAGGAAAAAAAAAAAAAAAGTCCAGCTCACATTAAAAAACATCTGTGTGACTTGTGCATTGTTTTCAGTTCAGTGCTGTGAAGTAGAATATTTATATTTGTGCAAAAATGTTGCCTAAAAAAGCATCAGACTGAATGAATCAGTCCAAAGCCAACATGTGCGCTGCAGTCAGAATGTAAATGTGCGCTGAAGCCAAAGCAAACAGGATGTTCTAAAAACTTAAACCACTCAACATCAACAAATTATATATCTTAATAAAACACTACGTTTCGACAGCTTTGATTTCACGGTTGTTCATATATATATATTTATCTTATTCATTGTCCTCGTCTGTGCTTGTGTAGCTTCCATCTCAAGCTCACATATGGAAAACACGCACAAACAGTGAGAGAGAAGCCTACATATCTTATGTATTTGAATCTATTCCAGCCTATTTGATATTGAACTTTATCCAAAATGGATTTTACGACCCGAGTGCGCTCCACAGAGCCCGACTGTAAACTTTCCACCAGCTTTACATCTCTACTTCAGCGTATCCCCCCTGCACAGATGGATCATTATATTTTTATATATTTGCACTAACATGAAGTTAACGAGCTACGTTTATTTTACAGTAGAGAGATGCATAGAAATAGTAGAGTAGATGACTCAGTTTCCAGCAATATTGCTCTCTGATTCTGTCCTGATAACCTTCTCTATTTGCAGATGAAAAACAGATAGTGTGTGCAGACTTGTAGATGTTTTTAGCCCCTGTAAGTGCTGCTTGCAAGAACCACACACTGGACGCTGCACTGCCGTGGGTCCTTAGCAATACACTCGGCAAGTGTGAAGTAGATCGGATGAACGGTTCTCGAAATATGTGAAGGACAGTCGTACACACAAACATTCAGATCCTTTCCTTTAAAGTTAGATAATGCTGCTACAGCACCACCTACTGGCCAAATGGCTCCAAATTTGTCACAGTCGCTTAGATTTGTCTACACATGTCCACAAAATGTGGTTACAGTAGCACAAAGCGTTCAGGAGATATCACTGTTTGTGCAATATAAGCCCCGCCCACAGCATTTGAGCAAACTTTGAAGAAAAGTAACTTTTCTTGGTTCAGAGATGTTCTCGCTCAAATTTGGTGCAGATTACTCAAAATTTGTTGGAGGGCTACCGACCAAAAACAGATTAAAAATGGTGGGAAATGAATGTAAACATAAATGGGTGTGGCTTATATGGACAAACAGAGTTCGGGAATTTTGTTTTTTTTTTAGATTTAGGGTTCAAAAGGGCAAAAATGCAAAGTCGATCAGATGAATGGTTGTCAAGAAAAACGAAAGACAAACAAACATGCAAACAAACACAGATTCCTTCCTTTATAGGTAGTTAGATTACTTCTGGAAAGATACGACTCCTCCTCCAGATTTCTTCCCATGAATTAAGTTTGATTTTAAACAAAAAAACACAGCAGATAATTAATTAAAAAATAGTGTTTGATGTGTGATCTCAGTCCTTTTTCATGTGTTTTTCAAACTCTACAGAATCTGTTTTCTTGCATATCTTTTTAAAAGTTTTAGTGCATCAGATGGAGAGTGACTGAAGGGTTTTTGTCAGAGCTTTGTCTCTGGAGTTTATTCGTAACACCGGTGTGATTCTCTGCACTTGATGCTCTACCTGTTGAATGCTGCTCTTCACTCTGATCCGGATCTGATCTGGATTTTTTTTTTATTTTTGCGTGTCTTATTAAGCCGCTCGTTGGAACGTCTGCCGCATATTTTTCATTTTCAGATTCAGCACTTTGCTTTGCTCACGTCTCTTCTGAAAAATGTTTTGTCACTCAGCCGGACAGTTAGCTGCCATTTTGGCATGAAAAGTATTTTGACAAGTCTGCAGCAGCTGAAAAGTTGATCGAGTCCCTCAGTATCGCTCTGATAATGGCATTTCAAGGTTGGAAGCATTGGAAGTAGCAACGTTAATGAAGTTTGGAGAAGGGAGCTTTGTTTCAGTGCATATTACACATATGAAATATATGGTACACGTGCAGAAAAAGCAGTAGATTCTGCCACATAAATACTGAGGCCCTCGTCCCTAATCTCAAGTTTAATGCAGGCTTGAGAGGATCCTCGTGCACGCTGCGTTTTTTTGCCTTTTCTCCGTCCTCCCAGTGAGAGCACCGCAACGGGAGGAGCAGCTTGTTTGTCTTGATGAGTCAGGTTAATTAACCACCCAGGGATGTCAGAAGTTGTTGACCTTTCACAAAGCCAGTTTGCTCTGAATAAAGGAATTTGTGAATCATAGTTTGTTCTTGCGGACGGAGAGCAATTCAATGTCCTCCACAAGCAGAATTATAAGTGTGGTGTGTCAAGCAGTCGATGCTCATGCAGATTCAGATTCGGTTGATTTGACGCAAAATGTTTTTTTTGACAGGAAACTGACAGATAAGACGTGCTGCAAAAGCCACCGCTTTTCCCTCAGCACCTCAGTGTCAGACGTTACAGAAGTCTGAGCCTCCATGAAAGCATCAGACCAGGAAACAGAGGTTCCCGTGTGAAACCAAAGATCAACACTGACTTCTTTTTAAGTTGCGTACACGAACTTGCATAACTGTGGTGCAACCAAGTAGTTTTTGTGCCTTTATTTGGAAGTTCTCGGGCTGTGACAGTATGGATTTATTCTTTTAACGGTGGCAAAGCAGCAGATCACCGCTGGATGGCGGTTTGCTGCAACCGGCTTAATAATTACGCAACTCTTTTAAGGAATAGGGCGGTACGTAAGTGTCCGTGGTGTGAGTTATCAGTAAATGCACAGTACAGATTACAGAGTGACAGTTAATAAACACTGCAGCTTCTTGACAAAAAAAAAGTCTTGTCTGTTGTTTCCCAACAGCTGGACTTAGAGGAGGGGGTTAACCCGGAAGTTAGCTGAACAGGAAAGTCTGATGCTAAGCTAATGCTAACATTAGCATTGTCGATTACGACATTGTATTGCAACCCATCTTTGAAATGCAGTGCATAACTCCAGCATGAAACCATCTTGAAAACAGTTGTTGTTAGCATGTTGTTAGCCACCCACTGGCTAACCGATGCCTTGGGTTGAGTCTGTCAACCAATCAGAGGCCGTGTTCCTGACTTGTGTGTGACTTTGATGTATTAATAGATCAACGCGCTGCTCTCAACATGAGTTTGACCCTTCACAATAAAATTTGCAACGAGCTTAACCCCGTCGCAGGCATCATGTAACTGCGGTATCGCCGACCAAACCACTGCAAAGCGTTTGGGGCATTCCAGCAGCTGACAAACTGGCACCACAATGGTGCATCTCGGGTGCGAGTTGGCGCAGCTCGTCACGTTATAACTGGCAATAGAGATGCAGATCAGCGCGGAGTGGCGGCAGTGGAAAAGCCCCAATAGTTGGAAGCGTACAACCACTGACCAAGCTACTGTATTTGACAAGTTGGCACTGAGAACGAGGAGCAACAGACGAGCCAATTAACATTTCACAGGAGCAGAGTATGAAGGTCATCCTCAGCATTTTAAACATGTTTCTTACCACATAAGTTTACTGTTTATTATTGATGCTTGATAGTGATTTTTTACCTCTCCTGTCCCCTTTTCTCTCTGACTCTCTCTCTCTCTCTCGGCCTGTGGTCTTACAGTAGTTCTTGCTGCTCTCGTTCAGTCAAAGAGAAGCTGCGTGTTTTACTGCAGCTCCCGCTGCGCTGCTCCATCTATTGTTTTAATATTGCTGCTGTCCCACTGAGATCAAACACAGCCGCCACCTCTCCTCCGTCACTTCAAACCCCCCCTGTGACGACTGCCAGGAGCCTTTGGTCATTAGCCATCGCTCTAACGGTAGGATTTCTTGCAGGGGTTTACTACCCTCACAGGCGGACTCTTCTTTTATTAACAGCATCCAAAGAGATTCCATAAAGTGGTTGGGGAGAGGATCAGGTTTTACTGTATTAGCATCTTTTACAGTTACGTAACACTGGATAACACCACAAAAATACAAAACAATATGTCTAAAGTGATGTTTAAGCTAAAGTCCATATAAATTATGATATTTTTGAACATGAAGTCCAGTAATATGAAAGCAAAAGAAGCATGCAGTCTGCAGAAAATGATCTGAAATGTCAAACTTCCCTCCAACACTGTCAAAAGATTAGCTACAAACGTACAGCACGACCTTCCTATGCATTGGCTAACGTCTAACAGCTTCTGGTATTCATT
The DNA here is from genome assembly GCA_027495735.1 of Lutjanus campechanus. Classification (NCBI taxonomy): domain Eukaryota; kingdom Metazoa; phylum Chordata; class Actinopteri; order Lutjaniformes; family Lutjanidae; genus Lutjanus; species Lutjanus campechanus. The sequence continues at coordinate 2,329 of JAJHUR010114444.1, read as the reverse complement.
AAGGAAAATGGTGGTGGAGGGCTTCCAATCAAGCCCCGGCTTAACAAGGGCAGGAGGCTTAACGAGGCTGAGGCGAGCAGCAGGACGGGCCTCATTAGGAGAGCCTTCTGAGGATCCCACTTATACAGAGGATGTGGGGGATAGGTGAACGCTGCGAGATCCGCCCCAAAAACTCACTGCACGTGCTAGTTTCCCCTGAAAGATGTCAAGAGTCGCCGTGCTGATATTGGAGGTAGCGGTCAGGGTCATTACAGACTGAGATTACATTGAAAACTGGTAGCTTGGTTGCTGTAATATTCGATAATATTAATCATGTGTCTCTGCTTAAATCAAATGTGCACATTGTCGTTTTATTAGGAGTTTTTCCTTCCCTCTGCTGCCAAGTGTTTGCTCATTGTGGGAATCGCTGGGTGTCTGTAAATAATATCATAAAGAGCTCAGTCTAGACCTGCTCTATATGAAAAGCACCCTCTCATAACTTCTGTTATGATTTGGCGCCGTACAAAAATAAAAAATTGACTTGATTTAACTAGCAGCAGCTGTGGATCTGCTGTAATAAATGTCCCTTAAGCAAATCTAACATGTTACAGCTGCATACACTCGACAGTTTCCATCGCTGCGTTTTAATCACGGTTAGTTTAGTGGTCGGTTGATTTGTAGACATGACTAGATTAGTTAACCTGTGTTGCGCTAAAACAGAGACCAGAGGTTAGAGTCCGGGGCTTCTCAGCTGAGGATTTACAGGACTGAAACAATCGTCAATTAATCAACGGAAAATTAATTGCCAACTATTTCAATAATCTGTTAATCAAGTCAGTTATCATGCAACAATGCTAAACTTTCCTTAGTAACAAGGATTTGTTGCTTTTTATTTTATTCATCAGTTTAAACATAATAAACCTGTTTCAAGTCCGCCGATTCTATTATCTCTGTTTTACTGTTTTCAAAGTCCCTTTAACGCCAGCACTCGCCGCCGTCCCACGTCCAAATGTTCCGCTAAAACAAGCTCCGCTCGCTAATATTTTGCAGGAGCACCATAACTGCATCCTGGGCTCTGCGCCGCCCAAGATGATTGTGATTTACCCCCTATAGCAGGATGATGATGCGTGCAGCCAGAACTTTCTTGCGCTGTGGAGAGAGGTCTGACGTCCTTACAGTTTAGTCAATACTTAGTTAGTTGCAGCTTCTTGTTTTTTGTAATTGAAAGCTAAAAATATTTGAGTTGTGCACTTTTGGTTGCATAAAACAAGACATTTCAAGTTGTTACCTAAGGCTGTACAGTGAGCATTTTAAATAGTAATGGTATGACGTTTCATTGACCAAACAATTAATTGATTAATCGAGAAAATTGTTGGTGTGATGACGTTAACATGTGCTGCCGTTCTTTAATGACGAAATGCTATGCTAACCTCTTTGTTGTTTTCACTGTCATCACGCCTGAACCACACCTGTAGCGTTGACTCGAAGCTTGGTGAAATGGATTCTCACGATTTCTTCATCTTGCAAATCTAAACTGCTTTGCAAGTTAATCAATCAGTGCCACATATATAAATCACTGTAAACTCGTGCGCTGATCGAGGACCTGAGCCGAAAGAAACAAGCGCAAACATCTTGTCTGCTGAGCATTTTGATTTCAACAGCTTATCACCTCTTATATCAGCTATCAGATTAAAATAAACCAAACATCTTGAGGTCAGTGTTTCTTCCTGCCGTTGACAGTTTGCAGCATATCGACTTCAGGATGTTGTCAGACAGCAGAGAGGATCTGATTTTAGGATGGACTCTCCGTGTGATGACCCCTGCTGCTGCGGTGATGGACGGGATAAAGAGACGAGCTCCCGGCTCTGCGACGGGCACACACACCTCCAACCCCCGCCCCCCCCTCCTGCCTCCACCCAGCACACACATCTTGTAAACTTCAGAGCATTTTACCAGCAGTGCGTTGCTAGGAAACCAGGAGGTGATAAAAATGACGTTCACTCCCAACACACACACACATACAGCAGCACCTCGTCCTGTTTAACTGCTTCTGCGCTCTTTCCGTGCGTTCACCGTGGGGGTCTCCTGGTGGTGTGTGTGTGTGTGACAAACATCAAAGTGTGTGTGTCCTGGTGTTTATGTCTTATTCTAAAATGAGTCAGATGCTGACTCGATGAAACTTCACACACTCGTCCTTCTCTAACCGCAGCTACTTTTTTGTTATTATTTGCCTCTAAAAAGTTATGTCCTCGCTCGGAACATGGTTTCACTTTTTAAATTAAACTCCAGCATTGAAGCTTTGTCATAGATTTTTAGCTGGACTTCATTTAAAACAGCGCCTGATCAGCTC
>JAJHUR010114441.1:867-15437 GCA_027495735.1 Lutjanus campechanus | reverse complement strand
TAAGTTAAAACTTTTCAACATTTTCTGAAAAATACAAAGCGCAGGGAGCTGCCAGCAGCATTTCTTAAAGATGACTGAAAATCTTAATAAATGCATCCCAGAGGTTTTATAAAGTAAAAATAAATAAAACTAGTAAAAAATCTGATAAATGCTTAACGTCAGATCTGATAATCAGCCAGATCAATAATCAGTGGAGCTCTAATTATAATTCACCATGAATGTCTGTACACAATTTCATGGCAGTCTATCTATAGTTGTTGAGATATTTCAGTCTGGACCAAAGTGGTTGGACCAACTGTCCAACCGACAGATCGACACTGTCCTCCCTACAGGCATGCAGCTGGCTTGGCTAGTATAAAGTTATAATCCTCGTCAGATTCACCTGTTGGAAGCCCAGGGGCAAAAAGTTGCTGTTGGTATCCTACTGCGCCCCCACCCCCACCCCAAACTGCCCCTCGGGCAATGTACAGTCTGTGTACTCTATCAGCTCCAAGTTCACACTGAGTTCAGAGCAACCGGTGCACCCAGGGTTTCTCCCAGGAAATTGTTAAAGTGAGGTGGTGAGGCACTGATGCTGACACATCTCCTCATAATAAAGTGATTAGTTCTTTATTTCCTAAACAGCCTGACTCAGTTAATATTAGGACATTTACTGCAGGAATAGCACCTCTGCTTTTTTCCCTAAAGCTTCATGTTTTGTTGTATTTATTGAATGTACTCACTTCTGTTACGAAACACAGACTCCTCTGCTGGGAAAATTCTTATTTTTCGTTTGCGTATAAACCGAGCGGAAACCTCCAGGGCTGAAAAGCGAAGCCAAGACAGAAGTTGCCAACGGCTCCTAGAGAAAACTACAGTCCCTTGAATGGCCTTTTGAGGCTGGCTCCAAGAGCGAGTTAAGCACAGATTAAAATGCCCAAATTTACAGAAAAAATAATCATGTTATAGCCTGGTACAAATATCAACAAAAATTTATATAATCAGTTCTATAGTTATTTTATTTAGTCATCATATGGGCTATATTTGACTGTATGATTGTACTTTGTATGATCACAGTAAACTTTACCTTTACTTTTACTTACTTACATAAAAATTCACCTCTACAGTTGTCATGAACAGGGAGATTATTTGCAACTCACCTCTTTAAATTAAATTACAGCTTAAAGTTGTGCATCATTAAGGGCGCTGATGCTTTGAGCGACAGGTGAGTGCCATCACAGGTAGCTAGCTGCTAGGTAGCCACTTCATTCTGCCCTCTCTGACTTATACGTCACCTCTTTAACCATTTTTGGGTTAGCTTGGAGTTAGCTGAGTCAGGCACTGCCAAGATGGTGACGGCCAAAGCCACCATACTCTGAGCTTCAATAAGGCTCTTCAGAAACCTGTGAGCGTCACGAGACCACATCCATGCTTTATACAACTGAAGGTCTAATGGCTTATAAACCCAGATTTGTTACTCAGGGCACCTCTACAAGACAGGTCCACAAATGAGCTAATAATGCTAGACGCGACTTAGTTTCTATTGCACTTTAGTGGTAAAAATTCCCTAAGGAATCAACAATTAATAAAACCGATAAAACCAACTGGCATACAGTGATGCCGTTGTGGCTTTTTGAGCCCCTCTGCTCAGTGCTGTAGTCAAGAGACACAAAGTCATGAGCGGGACCAAAGTGTATTGACAAGACCAAGACTTTGAGGGGCTGCGAGTGAAGCCGAGACCAAGGTACTGCAGCATGTAGCGTTTATGTCGAAGCTGACATTAGCTAATGCCGATGTAATGTAACTTTATATATTAGCTAATATTATACACTGTTTATCACAAGCAAAAACATAACTGAGTAGGCTGCAGAATTTAAACACTGCTGTGTGTTTTCTTTTGTTTTGCAGATGAACTCCTTGTGGTTTGGGGGCCAAATTTTATTACAGAAGATTTGGCTGATATCTCTTCTCAGACAGTCACAGATTCTTCTTCTGTCTCCCACATTCACTGTGTGCGAGTGTGTGTGTGCGCGAAGGGGGGGGCGGGTAGGGCTGACAGAAGGTAACAGAAACAAAAATTTAAAATTAGAAATGAGTCAACTTTTTGGTAGCATTTGAAGCAGAAAGTTTTGCATCAAATAACAGTAAGGATGTTAACAAATAAATCAGACAATGCAGAGACAGTGAGGTCCCTGCAGTGGACTGCACGACTCTTACTAAAATGTAAATCCCGATTTTTCTCCCTAAGAATTGAGATCACAGTTCTCTCACACACTTCTTATTTTTCATCAAAAACATTTATTACACTCAATAAAAAAAGAGCCCGAGACTCTTGCTGTCTAGACAGAGCATTAAACAGACAACATAAACATACAACATGATGCCTGTGCTTGACTTAAGCATTACATATATCAAAGTGCTAGTTTTAAACTTAAAAGTCTTGTGTAAAATATCACAAGTCTCATCTTGCTGCAAAGCAAATCAGTTAATATGTGAATGCAATGTGATGTGAATGCATAGGGGAACAGGAGCAAGTCAATAGTCATCATTTAGAAATTAGATTGCACAGGTGTATGAATTGAGATCGTAATTTTCTTTTGCAATTAACCATGCAGCCCTAGTCTTGACCAGTCTTAAAATAAAAAAAAAAAAGACAAGAGTCCTGTTTGAGTAAAAGATCTCGAGCACTAGAACTCTACCCCTGTTTTGCAGCTTTGCCTTTTGATTATAATAGAAAACAACAGACACACAGAGCGCAGGTTAATTGTAAAGGCCGTACCTTGGTCCTCAGGTGTTTGTGGTATCAGCGCAGGGCTGGGCAGATCGCAGGAGACCTGACCAGAGTCAGACATCGTGCCCTCACTCTGGAAAGACTGGATGGTGCAGTGCAGACGGTCAGAGGGCCCGATCGTAGGAAGGGACGGGATGTTGATCTTCACCTGAACAACCAAAAAAAAAAGGATTTGAGAAGAGAGTATTCCATAGTAATAGTTACTGTCTGGTACCTGCTTAGCTGAGCTTCATCAGTTCACATTGAATTATACACAGAGCTGAGGAATGCATTTAAACACAGTGCATCTGTGAAGTTACAATACAGACACAGTTTAAAGGCCGCAGGATTGATTGAGAACAAGAAGGAAGGATAGGTGCTGTTGATGGAAATAAAAGAGTGAGTCAGAAAGGGAGGGAAGAAGTAGCCAGGAAGGGATGGAAGAAGAAAAAAACTTGAGAGAGAAAGTGCACAAGAGAGGCACTCCATCTTCAGGCTGTGAGCACAATCAACCAGGTCGGATATAATAAGCCAGTTCGGAGTTTTCTGGATGGATCGATACAGAGCAGGACGACCTAGAGCCCAGGGTCTCTGATTCACAATGGAAACAGTTTATTACTCAGGCTGTGCATGTTTGTGAGACGTGCATGTAAGTGGGGTTGTGTTCTGCAGAGCTAGGGAGAGACAGAGAGAGGAGCAGAGAACAAAGGGATAGAATGAGCGAGAAGAGAAGAGAGGAGCGAGAAGAGAAGCAGCTCTGTACCTTCTGAGTCTTTTTACAGGAAAGGTTCGGGGGATAGAAGGAGACAATCTTGACACACTGCTGCCTCGGGCTCCACAGCCAGCCATTCTTCTCCTCTGCCCGTCGGCACTCAGACCTCCTGGTACACCTTCAGAGGAAGGATGAACAACTCCCATCAGCCTCTGCTCCACAACCCCTAAATGCTTTCACAAGGCCTCTAAAAAATAACACTGCCAGTGGACACTATAGGATTGTCAATGTGCTTTTGTGAATAACAACCACATGTTTAAGTGACTTCAGGGTCAATGCAGATTTTCAACATTAACTTTCATACAGATGTGAAAAACATTTCATGTCCTTGTTGGTAACTGATTTTATAATGTAAAAGCAGCAATAGTTTAGAATCGATTAGTCGTTTATGTAATCTTAGTGAGCGAAAATGCCAAACATCCTCTTCTTCCAACTTCTTCCAACTTTTCAACTGTGAGTACTTGCTGCTTTTCTTTGTCTTATGCAACAGCACACTGAATATTTTTAGGTTTTGGACTGCTGGTCAGGGAAAATAAGCAATTTTATAACAGCACCGTGGGATTTAGGCAACTGTGAAAGACATTTTTCAGTAGTTTCTGACATCTTTATGGTGAGGAATGATAATGATGCATTATAATTTGTTGTGGGCTGGGTTATTTGGACAACCAGTGAACTGATCAAAAGAAATTTTAGCTGTGAACCACCTTGATAATCAGTTAATCATTTCAGTCTGATACCGGATACAAAAATGCATCCTAGAAAGGGAATCCAATCCATCACAGACATGTTTTAATGATGTTTCAACAATATAATGTACCATCAGATTTTAGAAAAGTAAAGAAGCTAAGTAGGGCTGCAAATACTCTATTAATCTTACAATTATTATCATTTAATTATCTTGTCAATAAAACATCAGAAACAGTGTCAGATCTCGAGGTGTTGTCATCAAATATCTTGCTCGACCCAAAGATATTCAGATTACTAAAATGCAATACAAAGAAAAACAGCAGAAATCTCATATTTGAAACTGGAACCATAACAGTTTTTGCTTGAAAATGGCTCCTGATTAATTTCCTTTCAATCGACTTAGCATTGAAACTAATGTGCGTGCAGCGCTTCTTGATAAAAGTATCAACAACTTCCAGAGGAACATAACAGTTTTTCTGATTTTTCCTTGTTCCTGATCACATCCCTGTAAAATGCATGATACATAACGCCCTTTATACCCTCCAGACCCTGATAAATATAGGCTGATGAGAGTAAATTGCACAGACTGCCTTCGCTGCATGAGGCTGACAAACAGCTTTAATTCCTTACGGCTGCACGGACAACAGGAGATGGAATATAAACACCGAAGGGTACTAAAAGTGTCTGCAATAAAACACTGAACAAATATCCTGCTGTGTTTTACAGATGGAATTGCATGTGTGGGTGTTTGTGTTAGTCTGTTGCTGTGTGCATGCATTTATAAGAGCATTTGTGAGTGTGTGAGTGTGTGTTTGTGGATGTTTGTGTGTGATCCTCACCTGCCCTCCAGGACACACCAGCCACAGTAAGGGTCCCTCAGCTCTACACATGATTGGCAGTCTTTCTTTTGGAGGCACGTCTGCACCGGCACCTTGGTGATCTTGAGCATTAGAACATGAAATATGATCAAACAGTGCACCTTAGGGGAGACACTGCACAAAATATGAAGCTTTTAAAGTACGGGTACAAATGTTCCTCGGTCTGCTGCAGGTGTGCAGAGTGGAAGTAAAACAAGTCTTGTCAACAGGTCTCTCATGTCTGCGCCCCATGTTCATGTACTAAAACAGTTCCCTCTGTCTGCACGCTAAATGTTTGGTGTATTTAAGTGGAAACACAACTTTTCAACTTTTCCAAGTGGTAACAAGCCACTCTCATTTAAAACAATTAAAAGGTCTTTCCTGTCATAGCATGGTCATGATAGACCTTAAAATGAACAAACTCAGACACTTTCAATATCAAGCCTTCATCAGGGAGCCTGTATTGTTGTTGGTGCTGCAATCGCAAAGACAACCGGATCGCCGGATTTCTGTTTTCCTCAGAGCCGAGCAACTACCAACTACACAGGACATGCCGCAAACGTTCCCAAATTTCTGTGAAAAAACAATCAATGCCACTTTGGAAATAAAATGGGTGAAAGAAGCACATTCATTGAAGAGGTAAAGTGAAATTGTCATTAATTCATATGCTGTAATAACATAGTTTGAGTTAGGAGAAAAAAACGTGAGTTTATTTATTCATTTAGTCTGTGGATCTTCAACAGGGGGTCCACAGAGTAACTGCAGGTGGGGCATCAAATTACTGTTTGATAATTTATCCAAAGGGTTTTTTTTCCTTCAAAAATTAAAATATGTCTAAAAAGTACGCATTAACATGAATCCAACATATGATTAGCAAAGATAAATACTGTGTCGCCTATTCATAAAAAACCCAAAACATTTCATTTACAAAACACTGAAAAAAGGTAGTGAACCTACTAAATCACTGTGCAGCACCTATCATTAAAGGTGAACTAATTAGCCTAGTAATATTGAAACATGGTGGCCAATTAGCTATTATTATTCCAAATGTGGCCTACAGACACTCTACAGTCTGGAGAGCAGACAGAGGATTCCTCAGGTGGATTATCTTGTAATGCGTGACCCAAGTCTCTGATCGGTCATGTAGTGTGCAAAGCGCAGCCACCTCAAGACTTGCCATTACAAGGCAGAGAGTGGCGAAGTGTGAAAGGCACAGTGATCTGACTTGAATGTTTTGTAGTGTGGCCAAGGCATAAAAACAAGCAAGAGAAGACGATTCAATACAATATTCAATGTAATATATGCAGTTGGGGGTCGCTGTTCCGTCTCTTTATCAGCTACGGGGTCCACGGCCTGAAAAATACTTTAAGACCCCTAATTTAGTCTATAAAGGAGACATGAAAGCTGATAGAAATTCTTTAGTATGTAATCAAGGCTTCATTTTCCCAGGAGACCGTACGGATGGCAGACAGAATTGCATAGTAAAATCAAGGCTTATAGGGAACTAATCCAAATGCAGATGGTGTCATTATTCTATAGCCATTACACTGTGCAATCAACATATAAAAATGTGTCTGTTGCCAGTTTAATATTTCTTGTTCAGTGATTCAAACAGGCTGACTGAAGTGAAATTAAACTACAATTGTATGTTATAATCAGCATCATATGGTACAATCATCCTATAACAACATTAAACTGCTGCTTATATATGAATGCATCTGCAATAATGGCTCAATAACGTAACATATGTACTAATGTAAGATTCTATACAGGACAATTCTGCACAAGCACTCTTACTTTTTGAAGTGCACCTGCTGATATGCAAACCTTTGCTTCTACTTTTACTAAAAGCGGCTAGAAGGAAGTTTCGTATTATATTGATTTTGAAGCCCCCCTGTGAACAAAAGCAGTAGTGTCTCCACTGTTGTAACCACAAAATATGGCGACAAAAAATTAAATTATTTAAAGAAAAATCTCCTGCTGCTTCTTTGTAACTGGTTAACTACATAGAAGCAGCCCAGCTTCTCTCTGATGGTCTTTTTTGCTTATTTAGGTCATATAGAGGCATCAGTATTAAACTGAGACTCTTTGCCGTTACTAAACTCTTTGTAGTACTTTTAACTAAAAGATCTGAGCACTTCTTCCTCCCCTGATTCTACCCTGTACCATATATAGCAGATTTACATAAAATCATCATGCTTTGAATTTACAGCAGTCTAAAAGTTTGACTTGTGACGCACAGATATCAGAGAAACACTGAGCCAGTCATTTAAACTTTGATCTACTGAAACTTTGTCATTTGCATTCTCTATCAACTCTCCCCGACAAGACAGAAGGAAATATATTAACTTCCTTTGTGGTAAAAACAAGTCAGACAGTATGTGACTAATACCCACTTCCTGTGATAAAATTGTCAATAACGGAGAGGCAGTACCATGCAGTGAAATGTTTACCTGGCAAGTATTCACCCAGCTATGTCAAATCACACAGCAGCCCAAGTTCGTATTTCATAACTACAAAAAAATGTTGACCTTGGCTGAGACAGAGACACTGTTGGCCTCTATCTCAAGATTCAGGAAAGGTAGTTAAAAGAACTACTCTGACTGTTTTTTACTGATGTATGTGCAATCCTAAGACAGATTTTTAATGATAATTTAAAATAAATAAATAATTCCTACAGAAATAAAAGCATCAGTCCAGTGTTCTGGAAGAAAATGGTTACTGAGGCAGTTTTAGTGTCAGTTTCGGACGTAATTTATGATCATATTTTCCTAAAAATAAATAAATAAATGAAAAAAATAGGAATGCAAGTCAACTCTTAAACCCTGTCCATCATTCTGCTTTGAGATTTATCACCAGTGATGTCTGTGGTACACATCATTGCATTTTATATGATAAGGTTGGGTGGTCTTCTCTCCTAGAAAGACGCCATACTCGCTCATATCTCTTTATCTATAAAGTCCTTCCTTGAAAATTACCATGTTACCTTAACGAATTAATTCAGCACTGAGAAGGGCTTTATCAGACCGGCTCCACTGACTGAGTTCGATTTGAACTCGGAAAGACTCCTGACTACTGGAAGAATATAAAGCACCTCCTTAAGATCAATATATTTATACATATAAGATATTTTAGAAATTTGATCTTAAACTTCCCAAGCTCTACTAGTAATTGTTTTACATAATTATATTCTTTTTTAGAAAATAATTATCTATCAAACTGTCTGTGTTAATTGTAAAATTTTAGAGCTTTTTACATAACTGTATTTTATTTAACAATAATCTATCAGATTATCTTCCCTAATTTTAAAAATTTTAATAGGATTTTTATTATCCAATTCAGGTACTGCCTTTTCTCTGTTAGCGTGTCTCATTATTTTTCTTTTCTTTATTCTTGTAATTGACTCAATGTCTTTGTAAATGAGAGTGGCACCTCAATGATGTCTCAAGTACTAATGAATGAATGAATGAATGAATGAATGAATGAATGATGGGCTCTGAACTCCGCCAAAACACAGATAACCTACTCGCTGTACTGTGCCTGAACGCCTCCTGTGTAGACATGTTATAGAGGATGTGTTACAAAAGGGTTCCTGACATACACACCTTTTTCTCTGTAGTAATGTAGAGGTGGCTGTGACTGAGGTCAAAGAAAAGGTTCTTGTTGACCTTCTCTCCCATGGTGATGCCAGGAGTCTTGCTGTACACATATGCCTCTTCGGCCAGGTGGACCTGCACAGAAAACAACAAAGTAACTCAGACATGAGGTCTTCACTGTAATTCCTTTATCCTTCTTCCCACAGGTTAAAAAACTAAAAGGAAAAAAATGAGTCAAGCAGACAGAAAGACAGCCCCACCTTGAAGACTTCCCCCTGGTTGTTCCCCAAGAAGGCGATGGTGTGATCATTCTCCACGGCAACCGCCACGGAAGTCAGAAGCCCAGAATTTGTCAACACTTCTTTTGCCTTTAAGGCGTATGTCGGCTTGCTGGCAAGAGGGGAAGGCAGAAAGTCTGCACCACACTTGAACTGTTCCAACGTATCCTTCTGTAAAAGAAAAGCAAGAATCAGAGGATGATGACACATTGCGCGCCCTTTAATCCAAAGGATACGACAGAGAATATGTGGGAATAAAACCCCATCTCTACTATAAATACACTACATTGCAGGGGTCAGCAAATGTGACATTTCGGATTAACCACAGACCAGTTGTTTTTTACCATTGTTCATTGAAGGCCAGTATTTTACATGTGTGGTGGAGATGCAGATCTAAATGGTTTTAATATGTTTTGTTAGGTAATTTACTTTTCTTAATTCAAATGTGGAAAAGTCTGCCAACATCTATCAGAGACACACGAATGGCCTGAAGCCTGCTTTGTTTTATGTCTTCTTGTCGTCGTTTTAAAATATTTGTGTTCTTATGCTTCTGTTCCTGATTTAATGTACTTTATATGTCATTGTAGCTGTTATTACACAGCTGGCCAGGGTTAACATTGTCTTGATGAAAAAGAAAAAGATGTTGTCTGGATGGCTGCGTATGTTGCTCCAAACCCTGCATGTACTCTCCAGTATCAACAGGGCCTTCACAGATGTGACAGTTAGCCGTGCCAGGGGCACTGAGACACCCCCATATCATCACAGATGCTGGCTTTTTGAATTAGCAATGGTAACAGTCAGGATGGTCCTTTTGCCTTTAGCTCAGAGGACAAGATGTCCATGATTTCCAAAAAACAATCCAAATTGTGGAGTTGTCAGATGGTTTTCCAAATTGTTCCCAAGCCCATGTATTAGTAACATTTATACAATCGTTTAATTTTTTAAATGTACAGCTCCTGAGGGGTTGTGGGTCACAGGTATTCAATGTCGATTTTTGGTCCTGTACGTGCGATATCTGTCTGAATCTTTTAATTATATGATAAGGCGGTAGATGGTGAAATCCCCAAATTCCTTCATTTCCCAATTTTCCCCCTCTTTTGTTGCCCCTGACCCAATTTTTAAATGGAATTTGTTGCAGTCATCAATTCAGAATGAGTGCATATTTACAGAAAACAATCATCTTTACCAGTTTGAACATTAAAGTGACTTTGTGAGATCTCGCGAGACTTCCACACGTGCGTCCATTAAGATATATACGAAGTCTCGCGAGATCGACGCCATGTTTACATCCTACCAGCTACAAGCTACAGTTGACATTTCTGCTAAAAACATGGCATAAATAGCGTCTTTTGCGGTTAATTTTTAATGTCACCGCTCGCGGACACTTGGATTACACCACACAAGCAGGATGGAGACATTTTGTGTTTGTTTTGTGTGCTTTTTTAAATGTTTTATCCGTGGTCACCATTCACTGCCATTGTACTGGATGAGGCTGCTACCCTGTTTCTCCTAAAACTCCAGGATTGTTTTGTGAACTGAAGACCTTCACCCATCATCACATCTGCATAGTGGTGAGTACATACTGAATGGCTTATTCTCACAAAGTGGAGTATCACTTTAAATATCTTGTCTTTGTACTGTTTCAAACTGAACAGAGGTCCAAAAGGATTTGCAAATCACTGCATTCCATTTTTATTTGCATTTTATGCAGAGTTCCAACTTTTTTGGAATGAAGGTTGTAATATAAGAATACAATTTATATACAAAACAGTTTGTTTTAGGATGTTATTTTTCTCATTCACAAGATACAGCAGCTTATGTTAATACTCAAGCAAATGACTCATATGCAAATATATGTTCTGCATTGCACTACAAGAGATTTAATTGTTAGGATATCCACACATGATGAACAGCGGCCTGCTTAATTTATGGCTGAATGAATGTACTGTTGATATTGTAGCTTTTTCTGCCTGTTAGAGGGACACATATAGTGTATTTGTGTTTACATGAAGCTGTGAAATTGCAACCATTTGAATTCAAGGGCTACTTCCTTCATTTAAATGACGCATGATAAATTACTATTATTAATGTTATTCCTCTCATTACGTTTATTTATTTCAGCACCATGCGCCGATCAAACAGCCTGCCACAGAAGCCACAGTTGTGTGCATCCCTTCATGTGAGGAAAGTATTAGATTGTTAGACGCATTTATTAGAATTTACACGAGCTTTGTCTTTAGCGACGTTTAGATGAACAATATTTTTCAATCTAATCGAGTAGAATTTTTATCAGACAGAAATCTAACAGAAGAAGAGGTGGTAAACAAAGAAGAAGAAGCGTTAATGCTTGGTTATTTTCAAGAACCCACCCCGCATCATACTCTGGGAATTATCGGATTCTTGAAATCGTTTAAATTTTAAATAAAGTTGTGTCTGCTTCTGACTAGTTTTGCTTTGCTTCTGCCATGTTTCTGTCCTTTCCAGAAATTCATTATGACACATCACCTACCCCCACATGGGGCAGACTGAAAATTCATCCCACTTCAGCTGGATCGTTGGTTTCTTACAATTGAGGTGTTTACATGAGGCACTTTAGTCTCTTTGGGTTATTATTATTTTTATTATTAGGGTGCATGAAGCCACACCTATTGTTATCTATGGTAGATTTGTGTAAAATTCTTTAAAAGTTTTGATGTCAACTATGAAACAGAAAACTGCTTTCATCACAGAATCAAATATTTTTCTCACAAAGAAACTATTTACCTACCACTGTTATGGTATTACTCTGGATGAGATGAGGGAATTGGGTAAAGAGACATGAGAGGAGGGAAAATGTGTGAGGCAGAACAATACAAAAGGATCCGCAGAACAAAATAAACACTGAGACGTTAAAGTAAACAGTGACACATCTATGCATTATTGATTACTGCAAAGGGAATTCTTCAAAACACAGCCTACTCATTTATTTCAAACCGATTCTTTAAAACTCCAATCAGCTGACACAACAGAAGCACTCACCGCAATTTTGGACGTGCAGAATTCGTCAGTTTTGGACGAGTAGGGGATGTCCACTACGGCTGACCCGGCAATCTTCCCCGATTCGCTGTAGCAGGCGCTGATGATATCCACCAGCCGCTCGTTGATGGAGTTGAGCGGGTACATGCAGAGAGCCGAGTTGTTGTCGTCATCGTCGGACCTCGCCACCACGAACAGAACTTTGCTCCAGGGGACGACCTTACCATACATACTCAATTCAGTCATGACTCGTGCGAGCTCTTTTCCCGGAGAGGCCACATACGCGGCCTGGACTTTGTTGTATCTGTTATCTTGGCCGCAGTTTAACTGGAGCTCTGTGTGGGAATAGTAATGGGGGTCGTCTTCACAAAGCCGAGACACAAAGGTAAGGTTTTTATTATCTGTACCGTCAAGTGTTCGTGAAAAGAGGAAATAAACAAAACCATCCTCTTTGAAGGCAAGGCGGAAGTCGTGCAGGTACTTGGGAACAAATGGCGTTGTTTGTACCGTTGATGCCTCGATGATGCTCTCAAACACGACCCACTCACGGTAGTCCTCAAGGATTCGCGTGCTGATGAGTTTTGTACTGTCCAGGCTGCCATATCCCTTCCCAACAAGAAATACAGGGAAGCTGCGGTCATCTTTTTTGTAGGTGGACATCACGCCCACCACGTTCACGTTATCCTCTATGCTCGCCACGTAAGTCCTCTCCCCTTTATTGTCACTGTAGTACAGCTGCTGCTCCACGTTGGTCAGGTTGAGGAGCGAGCAGATGCCCCGGTAGCGGCTGCCGCAGACGATTAGGGCGCCATTGGACGGATGGACCAGCAGGAGCTTGTTGAGGTTGTCCATGGGCTTCGTGTCATGGCACGCAGAGGCAGGGGGCGTACAGGTCCGGGCGTCCTCTTTGGGACCCGTCTCGGCACGAGCCTGCAGGTGGAGCGAAGGTCCCAGCTGGAAGATGGTGTTGACCGCCCCCAGGTAGATGAGACCCGTCTGAGGGTCCTGGACCACATTGTTGATGGGGGTCTCGGAGGTGAACTCCAGAATGTTGTTGCTCTCCTCCTGGGCTCGTGCAACTGACTTGCAGAAGAGGAAGAGGAGGAGGGAGACCCAGCTCGCCATCTCTGGAGAGGACAGAAAGGGAGAGGCGTTTCATTATTAATGCAGTTAAATGCACATGTAAGTTTACATTAACAATCTGCAAGACTGCTGTGTAGAGTGGGTGTGTGGTTAACATACAGCCCCTAAACACACTCTCACACATGCAGTCTAATAGTCAGGCGGACAAAGTCTGCAGTGAGACGGCCCGGTCATGAGGGTTTAAAGGAATAATTTGACATTTTGGGGGAAATGATCTTATTAGCTTTCTTTAAGAGAATTACACAACAAGATTGATACTCTTATTAAAGCTGGAGAAATGAAACTGTTTGCTGAGCGCTTTTTCACTTTGGTTTTTGTACGGAGTAAACAAACAAGATATTTTTATCAGTGACATTAATTAGTGAGCTATAGAGGCAGGTATTTTAACCTTTGAACAGAAGCCAACATCGTGTTTGTCCCTGTTTTGAGTCTTTCTGCTAACCTAACTGTCTCCAGCTTCATATTTGAAAGGTTTATACACCTTTTCCAAAGTCAAATCAAGAATTTTCAATGTGTTTCAAGCTCTTCCAGCACCTTACAGCTCTGGTAAATAGAAGTATATATACTTAAAATGATTATTTCACTTCTTTACACACTAAATCAGATGTTACTGAGCTATAAACAACTAAAATTATGTTTCATTGTGGCATTTTACAAAAGGTTGACAAATTAGAGGCAAACACAATTTCAAGAGCTTTATCCAAAATCCAAGCACTTTTCAAGCAAGCACATAGTCTTTTCAAGGATTTCCAGCACACATATGAACCCTGTATATGTCATATAGAGACAATGTTGAATTGTTATTGATCTTCTCATCCAACTCTAAGCAAGAAGGAGCTCCAGTAGCTCGGCTGATAGAGCGTGCGGTCCATGCACAGAGGCTAGAAGTCCTCTGCAGAGGCCGCAGGAGGCCCTTTGTTGTGCATCTTCCTCCCTCCCTCAACCCCATTTCCTATCTATCTAAAAAGCTGCCCAATCAATAAAAGGCTACAAAGCAAAAAAAAAATCTCAGTAAGACAGTAAATAAGTATAATTGCCAAAACTAATCTTCTAAAAGGGTGGGTTTGCTAAATTTACAACACACACTTTAGCGTTATTTGTATCTAAGGTAACCAGGTGTCCCACTTCATGTGGGGATACACAGCATTTTTATCCCTCATCCCAAATCCCACATATAAAGACGATGTCCCGCATTTTGATTGTCTCTAGTTTTCAAAAGTCAAACCACTCAAAGACAGATGCTTGTGTCTGTGAGGAAAGCAAGGGAGGCTGTCATTGTGGAGTTGCATTCAATGTCAATCAAACTGTGGGCACGTGGGTCAAGTGCAGGTTAACCTGTCACCGCTTTTGCCGCCTACTACGCTCAACGGGGGGAAACTGCCACCAGAAAGTCACAAGCAATGCAGATTTAGACAGAATGTGTTAGAAACTAACACAAAGCAATGAAAAAGGAGCCACAACAAAGAGCGGGAA
>JAJHUR010114437.1:1201-11783 GCA_027495735.1 Lutjanus campechanus | reverse complement strand
TTATTTACAAAGGTGTATTACAGATATAAATCTTTAATTTGCAGAATTTCTTCCATATTTTTTTTATTTATTTGGAGACCCAAATATAATCTCCCGTCACCTACCTGTGGATCATGACCCTGTCCCTGGGAATGACTGAGACAGATGACACATTTTGAAACGTGAAACTTTGTTGTGTTTTCTTTTAATTTGTCCACATTTTGAAGAATTCTATTGTCAAACATAATTTTGGTTATTTATAGAACAAGAACATCTGATTTTATGTGATGAAGGAATGAAAAGATGATTAGACATTTTTAACCATAAATATGTAATTTACCAGCTGTAAGGAGCTGGAAAAGCTTGAAAATGCACCTTGAAAGTACTTAGAAAGTGCTTGAATATGACTGTGGAAAAGTTGTAGGAACCCCATCCCCAGAACTTCAGCAGCCCCAAACAAATGATTTTTCTAAAATTTTATATGAAAGTTTGTCAAACTCAACATAACCTGACAGTAGGGCTTTGATGTGGGTGCTGCTTTATTATCTAAACATTTGGAGAGGACTTGAAAACAGTCCATGTGTCTAAAAGTAGTTCAAGTCATTACTTCTGTTTTATGCTCATACTTTGCTTAAGCTACCACACAGCAATGTTGGGACCTGTGTGGGAGGAACATAGGCCTCAGCTGCAGGCTGTAATGAACACGTTCTTAAGTCTGACTCATAGATGTGGGAATGCAGCTTGGTAGCACAAAGGGGGGGAAAAAAAGCTTGGTCTGACTCTTATCATGTTGCAAATTGGTTGATTGCCCGATATAATACATAATGCGTGTCTGCACTGAGATTTGCTGGAGTTTATGTAACTGATTTATAGCTTAATGCTTATGGAACAGACATTAAACCTACTTATCCATGCATGACGCAGCTATTTTGTATAAATGCAGGAAACAGCACATAAATGCACCAGTAGCCTCCACCACAGAACCTCCTGACCTCAACAGTTACATGAATCCATCTCCCATGATGTCAAACCCTGTATATTCACACTGTTTTGAAATGTGATTGGAATTTAAAGGTTGAGTTGAAGGTGATGTTTTAATCAGACAATAAGAGTAATTTACAGACATGTACAGAGACGTCATTATTTGTATTGATTCAGCTGACAACATTATCTTTCTCTGTAACTGTATTCAGATGGAAAAAGACATGGGCGTGGTTTATACCAGAGGTCATGTTAAATTGGGCAAATGTTGTATTTTCTAACCTAATATTGATTGGCAATGCAACTTTTCTGCCTTCAAAGCATCGAGTTGATTTAATATTGACATATAATTAATTCTGAAATATATTTCCACATCCTCTAGCAGAAATAATCCTAAATTGCAATTATGCTGCATTTATGTTTCTTGATGTTAATCTTATTGCAGCTCATATTATAATAATATAATATTAAAATTAAGTACTTGTGTAAAAATGTGCTTAGATAAAAGTAGACAGTAGTTGTCTTAACATTACTGCACTGCATTATGGAAATAAGTTTTTTCCTTAATAATAATAAGCATATTCGGATTGTAGAAATATATGTTTCAATCACATTATATGTTTTCCTGAAGAACGAATTTGTATTTGGTTGCGTCCTTCATCATTTATATGAAAGCATTAATGAAAAGCAAACAAGTTTTCATTTGACAACTTTATTTTCAGTGACTTACAAGGGATATCTAATGTATGCTAAAGTTTGATTCTAGCAATGACACTATGTTTGTTCCTCGGTTACTTTTGTGTTGCTCCTTTTTCATTATTTTTCGTTTTGGCGTTGATGTCTTGACCTTCACATCCTCATCTTCAAGCATCGTCTTCGGCCTCCTCCTCAAACTCGCCCTCCTCTTCGGCGGTGGCGTCCTGGTACTGCTGGTACTCGGACACCAGGTCGTTCATGTTGCTCTCTGCCTCAGTGAACTCCATCTCATCCATACCCTCACCTGTGTACCAGTGCAAGAAGGCCTTACGACGGAACATGGCCGTGAACTGCTCAGAGATGCGCTTGAACAGCTCCTGGATGGCTGTGCTGTTGCCGATGAAGGTGACGGCCATCTTGAGGCCACGGGGCGGAATGTCACAGACGGCTGTCTTAACGTTGTTGGGGATCCATTCGACGAAGTAGCTGCTGTTTTTGTTCTGGACGTTGAGCATCTGCTCGTCAACCTCCTTCATGGACATGCGGCCACGGAACACGGCGGCGACGGTCAGGTAGCGGCCGTGGCGTGGGTCGCAGGCAGCCATCATATTCTTGGCGTCGAACACCTGCTGGGTGAGCTCGGGGACTGTCAGTGCGCGGTACTGCTGGCTGCCTCTGCTGGTCAGGGGAGCGAAGCCTGGCATGAAGAAGTGCAGACGGGGGAAAGGCACCATGTTGACGGCCAGTTTGCGGAGATCTGCGTTCAGCTGACCGGGGAAGCGCAGGCAGGTGGTGACTCCGCTCATGGTGGCTGACACCAGGTGGTTAAGGTCTCCGTAGGTGGGTGTGGTCAGTTTCAGAGTGCGGAAGCAGATGTCGTACAGGGCCTCGTTGTCAATGCAGTAGGTTTCATCTGTGTTCTCAACGAGCTGGTGGACCGACAGGGTGGCGTTGTACGGCTCAACCACTGTGTCTGAAACCTGAGGACAGAAAACCACAGAATCTCTCTTGAGTCTCATGATCTCAGAGGATCAAACCTGAGGCAAAAGAAGCTAAAATTAAAACTCAAAATTCTCATGCTCCATCACAAGGGAAGATTACCTTGGGGGAAGGCACCACGCTGAAGGTGTTCATGATACGGTCGGGGTACTCCTCGCGGATCTTGCTGATGAGCAGGGTGCCCATACCGGATCCGGTTCCACCACCGAGAGAGTGGGTGAGCTGGAAGCCCTGCAGGCAGTCGCAGCTCTCTGACTCTTTGCGGACCACATCCAGGACTGAGTCCACGAGCTCAGCTCCCTCTGTGTAGTGACCTTTGGCCCAGTTGTTTCCAGCACCGCTCTGACCTGGAGGGGGGAAAGAAATGACGCACAGGTGAGCCACCGTTCATAAAAGGGTTTACTCATTCAGTAATGTGAGAAGAGCGCGGCTTTATTCCACCCACCAAACACAAAGTTGTCAGGTCTGAAGATCTGCCCGAAGGGTCCAGACCTCACAGAGTCCATGGTGCCAGGCTCCAAGTCCACCAGAATGGCGCGAGGTACATATTTACCTCCTCCGCAAGAAAGAGAACGAGGGAATAAAGGGAGAACGAAAGAAGGGGAGAGAAAACACACCCACTCAATAATGCAAGAAACCACAGTGTTGGATGTTACACACGATGTAGAATGTGAGAAAACACATGAAACATGTCTTTAAGCTACTACAAGGAGTTTTTACCTGGTTCTTTAAAAGTTTATTAGTGGTGCCAACTGACCTACATAAGTAAACAAGACCATCCGCAAGGAGATAGATTATTTCTGCACACGTTTTCTTAATGGCTACCAGATTCTCTGTTAAATCAGATGGAACGACTCAGGCAAAGTTACAGTGAGTAGTGCGCCAGCCAGTTAAAACAAAGCAGGAGAATTTTCTTTCCATAATTTTATTTTTGGTGCTACTTTTTGTGGTTATGACAGTGGAAACGTAGCTTTGAAGAAGGAAAGCAGAAGCACTGAAAGTTAAAAGGAAAAATGAATCTCGTGCAAACAAAATATGCTGTAAACATCAGATTCATTATTTAACAAAGAACGTTTTTCCAGTTTTTTCTTTGCGTTTTTATTTCGTGATAAGTATCGTACCGTGGACCTTTTATCGTAACGTAACGTTATCGTGCCTTGAGTTTTTGGCATTGTTACATCTATAATTTATGATCAGTCCCTCCAGGATCTTGCTGGCTTTTTGGCAGATTGTTGAGGCCTAAAAACCTGATTTCACAGCAGCTTTTCTAAAAAGTCATTTTTTTGTACAAGTCATTGAAATTCAAAGGCAAATTGTTCCAGTAAGAATAAAACAAATGCAATTTGTTCCGAGAGTTCTAATTATTTTATCAAAAGGGCTCAAGATTAGAAAGATTCTAACAAAATATACTTTATTTGTAAATGAAGAAGTGCACTTAGAGGGGATTTCAGTGCAAAGCAATATATTTAACTGAGCTCAAACTCAGTTAAAACGTGCAAAGTGCACAAAGCATTGACTGCAATTTCAGGTGGAACTTGCAGGAAGCTTCCGTGATCGGTCAAATTTGTGGAAAAGTTGCAAGTTTGTGCAGAATCCGCAGGGATCGGTTGAATTTGTGTCAACTGTGGCAACATCACAACTTCCTGGATGGACTGTGTAATGTGAGAAAATCCATGCATGACGGGAGAGACACGAGAAACATGTGAATGAACATATGCCAACATAATGAACTCTTTATCTCTCTGTGCAGATGAGTTGTTAGAGAGGCAGCTGACCTGTGGCTTCATTATAGTAGACGCTGATCCTGTCCAGCTGCAGGTCACTGTCTCCGTGGTAAGTCCCTGTGGGATCGATGCCGTGCTCATCGCTGATCACTTCCCAGAACTGCAGACACAAAATGGAAGGTATCACATGACAGTTACTTGCAAAAGAAAAGTACGCATCTATCCATTAGCAGTGCGGTTTTTTATGGGACTGGGGACTTTAAACGAGGAAAACAGCAGTGGGTTTGCATTTTTGGATTCTGGTGAAAATGACAGCATTTTTTCCACTTTCACTCAGCCATATCTTCACCCGTTTAATACAATGCAGCTGTTAATATTTCCATAGTCATCGTCTGAATGATGACTTAGCAGAATGCGGCTCTTTCAGATGTGAAATGCAAAGGAGGGAGTACAAAGGAGCCACACATCACTCCACGGGCAAGACTGAGAATAAACTCCACTTGCAGGCTGTCACACCACACTGAAGACACTGATTGTCTTCAGATCTGTATTCACGTCTTGTTCTCTCTTCACGGATCGCACTCAGAGCGTGTATGCATTAAATCCCAGAAGCGGGTGTGACTGTTGCATGCGCAGGCGTCCATTTGCATGCACATATATTTGTGATATCTTCCAACTGAGGCTTTTTTTTGTCATACAGACTGTGATTTTCTGCTAACAGCAGCAATAGGAGGATTTAGAGTAATCTGGATAAGCGGGCTGTATTGCAGCTCAGTACTTAAGAGATTGAGAGTCAGCTGTGGTCTAAGTATCATGACATTTAAATAAGACCATGTAAAACAAAAAAAATGACCAAGTGACCTTAATATGAGGAAGATCCAAACGGGATTAAGAGGAGAACAAAGGGTTGAGAAAGTGCGACCGAAAGAGCGAGAAACTGACAAGATAGTTGACAGTGAGGCGATAGATGGCTATCAGTTAAGACTGAAAATACTCATAGTGAAAGAATGGGGACAATAAGCAGGGAAGCAATGCCACACCCTGACCTAATTCACCACAATGCAGCCCTTCAGCAATTCTGTCAATCATATCCACCGGACATCAGAGTCAATGAGTCCTGAGGGGAATAGAAACAAATGGAGATCCTCACTGCCAGGACACCAGCAGTCATTTTAGCTCCATACTGGGCAGACACAAAGACACAAATGATAAAATCCAATCGTACAGGCCTGTTGCTTCGTTTAAACGCCTTTTCACCTTTTGCTTTAATAGTTTCGGTTTCTTCTTTACTTGTTTTCATTCTGTAATTTATTTTGTTTTTTAATGTTTTCTGTAAATCACTTTGTAACTTGTTTTTTGTTTTTTTTTAAAGTGCGATATGAATGACGTGATTATTATTACACACGTTTAGCATTTAAAATTTTGAAAAAATCTAAAAATAAAGGGCACAAATAAATCAAAAGTATCTTGTTACAAATTACAAACACTCGCTCCTTAGATGTATCAAAATAAAAGACTGGTGTGGAAAAAGTATTTAAATAAATAAGAAGAAATCTATCAAAATAAAAGTACAAAAATAGATTTTATACAAACTGATATATTGCATTTTAAGACATGTAGTAGCCTCAGTATGGCTCCGATCTGTATTGGTGATTTTGTATTGTTTGTGTTTTAACTTTTGTAGATCATGTGGGTGTGGTTTTCGTACAAGCCTAAGCCTTGATGAGTTTCTATCCACACCTTCCTCTATGTGTTTTTCTTTGTGTATTTATTTGTGTGTGAAACAAGTAAACTCACATGGAGCAAAAGGTTAAGAATTCTAGTTTAAAAACATTAAAAATCCAAACTTAAATTATCAATAATATGTGACATTATGTCAAAGACATCTATGTCATCAAATTGACCTTTGTTGCTCTTTAAGTTGTGTTAAATTCCATCTTATTTTTTTCTGCCAAGCAAAATACAAATTACTCAAAAGTAATTACATACATTTAATTGAAATATGTGCCCATCTCTTTAAAAAAATTGTAAGAAATGTGTATATATGATGGTTATATGTTGTGTAGATTTCCTGCAGCTGGTCTTCCAAGATATTGGCAGCATTTGCACATTAAGTCAATTGAGAACCCAATGACTTCACCCCCTGTGCATCAGCTGTTTCCTCCATTCCTCCCCCACCCTACACCCTAATTTGGTTTTGGGGGGAGAGGAAAGGCTATTGATTACAAAGACAGTCCCCTCGTTTCCTGGACATTTAAATCTCTGTCAGCAGCAGAGGAGCATCACTACGATAATGATGTGTCCTAACAATATATGACGGGCCATTGTTAATGTGGTCTCCGGACTGTACTCCAGTGTCCCAGTTAAACATACGCTGCCTGCGAGAAATGATCAGTTGTACAAAAACAAAGACGAGGAATAATAATGGGCCAAGGAGGCGTGTAGTGGAGCAGACTGCAATTGTTACTGTAAGGCTGGGTGGGAGGGTGATGTATTGTATTTAAGAGGCAAAGAGTCTAATGTGCTAAATCATATATAAATTTGCAAAAGCAAGCAAATGAGTGTATTTAAAATGGTGATTTCTGTCAGAAAATGCACGTTATCAGTCTTAATTTTAAAGGAGCAGCTCTTTCTTTCACCAATTATCCATGCCACACCCTTTCCACAGCTCCCCTGCCTCTTTCTCACCAGCTGAAACAGCAGTCTGCATCTACTGCCTGCAGAAATAAAAATCTAATCAATATCTACTATTGATCCATCTGTCATTTGGGGGTTAGCGAGGGAGGAAAAAAAGATAACTAGGCCTCCCTTCCCTGCCCAGCTCCCCAGTCATTGTCTGAAATAACCAGCCATATCTGCCTGTGCAAGACAAAGAAACCAGGGGACACTGACTGAAGGGCTCTGACAAGTGAAGAATAGACTGATTTTTTTTTCTTCTTCTTTTCCTCCAGACAATGTCTTCTTGAGGTCAGTTGAATCCACGCTGCTGAGACGCAGACACGCCCGGTGGTGTGTGTGAACAAAACCCCGTCGAGACACAAGAGCCCCCGTTATACCGTTATATCGATGAGAGAGAGGGAGCTCCACACCCACCCACCCACCACCGGTTACCGCAGTGCACAAGACTGAGACAGAAAAGCACAAAAAATACACATCAACAGTTGGCTTTTACTATTTATGACCCATATTTTAGGATTTATTGCGCGTTTAAGTGTAAAATAAGCATGAAATGAATATTTTTTATTTATGCACAAACAGACAAAAGGAGTCTTTGTCTTAATCAGCTACATAAAGATTTAAGAAGATAATGAGCACAATTTGCATAATGAGTCTTTTCAGGGCGTTTTCATGAGTGAAAGGAAATGTAAATTTGCAAATAAATTAATAATTTCTCAACAATCATGCTTCCTTACCTTGGCACCGATCTGGTTACCGCACTGGCCGGCTTGGATGTGCACGATTTCCCTCATTGTGGATGCGAAAGTTTTAACAGCGACGAGCAGAAAACGTTGCTTTATGTGAGCGAGGAGCCGACCGCAGACTGGTGAGGCGGACAATGCATTTATAATGTTGGAGCGATTCCAGAACGAGGCTGGGGCCGAGGGGGGGGAGTGGGCGTGGCCAGACCCGGACTCCAGCTGCTGCTGCGCGGGGATTGGCTGAGATGGTTGACCCAGGAGCAGGGAGTAGAGGAGGAGGAGGAGGAGGAGGGGCACTGCTGCAGATCAGGGAGGAGAAATTAGATACAGAGATTGACCAGAATTTTACCAGCTGCTGTCCAGAATAAAACACCACAGTATAAAATATATTACAGCGTTTTTTTTGGTGGTTTGTTTCAGATATTAGAAGAGAATTATTAATAAGGAGTTTTAAATTACTCCTCTTACTGTAACTCCCCCCTCCCCTGCAGAGCAGACAGATCTATGAGACAGATGGCAGGAATTTCAGTTTCAGGCCTCAGACTAGGTGGGGTCAGTCAGTTCAAGCCGCTCTCCTCAGGATGATTTGGCAGTATGAAGGAATATCTGCAGGTTACATGTTAATAGTCTCACCATAAGGTCCATTTAGTGGCTGTTCTGGAGCTTTTTTTTAAATCATATTACATCATGTTGATGATTAATTGGAGAGCTCTGGTGCAGTGTATATGGATGATCTTGCAAAAAGGTGAGATGAGTGTTAGACTGGATGTATGGCGAAGGATACTGTCTCCTTACAGTGCTGGATCACAGGAACTGCTCACAGTCTGCAGACAGATATATAATTCAGCCAATATTATCAGTCAGTATTGGCGTATTGCAGGTACTGGACATTTAGGTACTGGTGTATATGTTGTCTGATATGTGCATTGTTTTTTGTGGACATAAAATAATGAACGTTACTTGCAGGGGTGTGGCTTTGCTGCTGACCCCCCTGCTCACTATTGTTTGTTTGAGATTTCAGGTCATAAATCATAGACTTTAAAGCTATTACAATGAGTTTTAACTGGTTATAAAACAGTCTAAATTTATTACTGATCCCTCTATATGACCTACGTAAGCAAACGAGACCATCAGTGAGAAGATTCGCTGTTTCTGTTATATGAGTTATTATATTATAATGCCTGCCACCGGGTTGGATTCTCCTTGAAATCAGATGAAACTAGTCTGTGTTGACATTTTCACAGGTGAATTTATAGTGAGTCCCATGTTAGACAGTTAAACGGAGATTTTGTTTAGATATTTCTAATTTTTTATGTCATATTTTGACATTCTTGCATTGGAACCATGTCTGCTTTTGTCCACAGAGGCCTCAAAATATTTAAAAAAAATTTTTTTTAAAGTAAAAACAAAAAAAGAAAGAAAGAAAAGAAAGTAGTAGCTTCAAGAAATGTTCTAAGATTGTGTCAATGGCAAGTAAAATAATTGGCAAACACCAAAAGCCCAGCTTTTTACAGAAAGGATGAGGAAGAAGGCGAGGAGCATCATGGCAGATAGCTCCCATCCTTTCTTTAGTCAGTTTAAGCCTTAAAGGGATAGTTCACCCAGAAATGAGAATTCAGTCAGTCACTTTGTTTCCCCGTGAAATTCCAGCAGTGTTTTGTGGACTAAAAGACTAAACCCAACCTTCAATCAGCATGAGAGTTAGTAGACAGTGACTGAATTTTAATTTCAGGGTGAACTTTCTCTTTAAAGCTCCATGAGGCACTGCAGAGTCTCTCTGGCGAGTTAAAATGTAGTTCAGAAGCCCTTCTCCTCGAATATTCACTCTTTGATCCTTTTTTTAAATAAGCTGATTTCTATGTGTGTGTGTGTGTGTTTGATTTATACTTATTTAAAAATATCAGGGATGATTCAGTGTTTTAGTGACCTGATGTCATTTTGGACAATAACGTTTATTTGTTACTGTACACTATGCTATCTTCATTACATACAAACACACAGTACTTGCAAATTTGATGGCTCGTTGTGATATTGGCCGATATATCAATGCTGGACTTTATGGCAGACCAAGTGTTAAATGCAGTGACCGAAGTAAAATATTTGGGTCACGTCACCAGGAATGATCTAATGGGGTGATGACGACTTGTAGCGAACTGTATACACAAGCCAATATGCTGGCATGCAAGTTTCATATGTGCACAGCTGTTAAAAACAGCCCTTTAAAAAGCCCGTACTGCACTGCACTCTGCACAGCCCACTTGTGTTGCAGTTTTAGTGGTTTTACCACAGTTTGCCTTCAATGATGCATTTAGAATCTTGCTCCAAAGATGGAAAAGCACAAGTCATGTTTGTGATGAGTAATGCTCCCACCTTATATGACGAATCGAGCTATTTTATGTATAGATTTCTGTATTTAACTTAGTAAAAATGTAACCATCATGGCTTTAACAGTGCAAACACAAAATGACCCCCTCTTGTTTTTTTAGGACCACTCTCACATGTCTGTATGTGTTTTAATCATTGAACTGCAATAATTGTATTTCACTGTATGTGTGTGTTTTGTTGTTTTTATGCTGATACGGACATATGTGTCTGAAATAAATTTAAGAATTGCATCCAGCTGATGTGTGTTTTTAAAACCCTGTTCATCTGTGTAATCTGAGCACCGAATGTGATGAAACTGATGTGATATTTATGTTTGTATTAATGTTGTGTCGTATGTGAGACGGTGTACAAATTTCAGAGAAATCTGACAATAAAGTTAAATCAAATTAAACCTTCGTC
>JAJHUR010114435.1:1764-21064 GCA_027495735.1 Lutjanus campechanus | reverse complement strand
CACTGTGTCACAGACAGGACGAGACAGAGCTGCACCGGAGGAGCTGTGTAGAAGTTAAGACAGCTGATATCGCCAAAGTTACAATAATTATCACAGTCTTATGATCTGTTTCTTTGACGACAGCATAGTTACATCAGTGAAAAAAGTCATGGTCTGGATTTCACTCAAGATAATATGACGGATTTTCAATTAGTCGCTGTTCACAGAGATGCGCTGCAGCAGCATCTGTCCTGTCTTTTCACTGAAGCTGCATTGAGATTTCGGGTATTATAACTTATACAAAAGTAACAGTGACAGTAAAACTACTGTATGATGCTCACAAGTAGTTTGCAGATGCGTGCCGAACCGTGAAGGACGTACGAAACACGGGTCAACTGCGATCCGTTGCACCTCCAGCTGTAGTTAACATTACCTCAGTGAGTGTAGCGAGGGCAACTTGTGTGGCTCAGACGTCAGCGCGCGTCATCACGTTTTGCAGCGTGCCGATGTGAAAAAAGACAGAAGTTGTAGGCTATGACTTTTAGTTTGATCCACTTGGTGTGGATTTATTTTAGGCGCAAAATGCGAATGAAAGGGCTGAAATCTATACTCGCATGCGTGCTCCCGTTTTATTTTTTCTACTCGCACCAATCTATTTTTAGGCGCATATGCGAGTGAAACGCTCGCACTGTACAGCCCTGCCCGCCAGAGTGGCCAGTTAGTGGACGGACTTTACTGGCCAAAGGATCAAAGTAGGTCGCCACTGGCGACTGGCGACCTCTAATTTTGAACCCTGGTTACATCTTTTATCTCATTTTTGTCTTGTTACATCTTTTACCTTACATTTCGTTACGTCTTTTATGTTGTTTTCGTATTGTTATGCCATTTTTCTTATTACGTCTTTTATGTCAAATTAATCTTGTTACGTTCTTGTTACTTTTTATTTTTACATTGTTTTCGTCTTCTCACATCTTTTACGTTGTTTTTTGTCTGATATTGTTTTTGTCTTGTTAAATCTTTTGCATCTTTTTTGTTTTGTGCCAATAATTCCCCTCATGCATTAAAACTACAGTAACAAGCATTTTTGAAAATATAAGTTGTAGAAAGAACAGTCATGTAAACAGTTAAAGTAAAAAAAAAAAAGTACAGATACCTGAAAACTCTACTTAAATACAGTAACTAAGTATTTTTTATTTAGTTACATCTCATTTCTGGGTAAGATCATATCCATTGCTCTCAAAGGGGGGATCATACTAATTGATTTACAGAGGTTTACCCCCTATAAATAATTCCTGCAGTGGGATCAGCACCGCAGCTCTTATATATTTTAATAAGCATCTGATTTTGTGCCCCATTTTCTCCATCTCCCCTGACCGAATTCTGTCTCCCCCGACAGAGCGCATTTACACTTTGTTGTTAATATGACCAAATAAATTCCAGATACCTCTGGAGAGGTTTGGATTATCAGATCTTCGGTGCCTCTCGGGTGCTCCCTTTTTGTGCTCCCTCTGATTGCGATGATGCATTTTAATGCCAGGTGAAAGGGGGGTCACTGAATAAGACGTGTAAAAGGAGAGGAGGAAAGTGGGTTGCTGGGAGATTTGTGGCTGGACACACACACACACTCACACACACACGCCCACACACACATGAGTGCCTGTCGGCCTGGTGTCTGTCATCATAATGAAGTATCTAGAGAGGGGGCCGCGGTACCATTAGACAGACAGATGTGAGGGATGGGGGGAGTGACACGGGGTGAGAATGAGACAGTGGTTTGTGAACACGGGAGGAAGACAGGCAATAGTGCTGCAGTCTGCCACCCAAATAGGATCAAGCAACCAGGATGTCAGAGTTGAAAGATTACATCTGTATTCACTGTCAGCAATGCAACTTCCTTGGCTGAGTGCGAGAGGGCACGAGAGATGTCATCATGCAGTAACTAGCTGCAATACGGCTGAAAAATGGATCTTCTCTATAGGCCTATACAGCTGCAAAGAATGATGAAATCTGTTTAGTGTGTAACATGTCTGAAAAATAGTTTAAAAAAAACAAAAAAAACAAAACACGTTAAATTTTTGTTGTAGAATCACGTAAAGAAATAATTTTCAAAATAGCTGTTTATTAAAGAACCCCTCCAAGAAGTGTTTTAAGACATAATTACTTGCCTCGAAGAACTACCTGTGTCTGATATGGTTTTCCACAAAACGTTAATTAAATTACCTTGTTATTTGCTTTCCTTCTCCCTCATTTAAAACTTCATTACTTCACAACTTCACTAAAAATTCACGACTGGACACAAATGTCTCTTACTTCACTGAAAAGTCTACTGACGGGAGGATTCGGGTTCCTGCAACACACGTGTGTAGGTTGCACACTATATTAAGATTGACTTCCAATCACAAAATCACGCTGAATGTCAGATTTAAAGGGATAGTTCAGATTATTTTAAGTGGGGTTGTATGAGGTACTTCGCCATAGTCAGTGTATTACCTAGAGTATTTTCAGAGCTTTACCTTGTCATCAGACAGCATTTTCTGAGAGAAAACTGCCTCTATATAAGTCAAATATTGAACAGAACCAGCGCTGATTTAATACATTTACTATAGCTTTAGTCAACTAAAATGTAACATTGTGCATTTCTCTTGAATTTCCAAACTCATGCTCCTAGTGGAAACATTAACATTAACATTAGGTATACTCAAATTCTTCAAATGTGCATTCTTTTATGTTTGTTTCATACATATGCCGTCAAATTGCTGATCTATGGTTAGATTTTTAAAAAAACTGTAATTATTATGTATTGTAGACCTGCCCTGCAAGATGTCCACTAAAGCGTTACTCCAGCAACCCAGTTACTTTTTTTTTAACCTGGGTCTGTATGTTCATTATGGGCTCTGTTATGTTGTCTAAATTTACAGCGGGAGTGAGTGAGCCTTTTTCACGGGCTGTTCTGTCTCTTGAGAAGTGACATGTAGCTGGTGCTGGTAGCTCTGTGCTGCTGAGCCATTAAACAAGACCCTGAAATAATTGTTGCATAGTATAATTTTCCTGGAAACATTGTGTTAAGTGCAGTTTGAAAGCATAAGTTGTGTTTATCATGGGAGGAGGATAGTTAGCAATGCTGCTCGCCTACAGACAGCTGCTGAGCTCTGGGGAGCAGAGTCGGAGCTTCTGGGGAAATAATCATATATGGTATCATATCATTTCATCGTTATAAGAGATTCTGCTCTGATCTCATGTGCTTTATTTCATGATTGCACAAAGACGTACAGAGAGGAGGGGGACCGGAGGGAAATGACTGAGTGCGTAGCTCAGTCAGAGGCTGAACTGAACACAAGCACGCCCGTCCTTCTTTGACATTTTTCTGGTATTTATTTGTTGGCAAAAAGTCAGTAGATTTCATCACAGTTTTTGTCATCATAAATTGCTTTTTATTTAGTTATTGTCTTGTTTTTGTCAGTGAAATGTTGACAATTAACACTGTTTGAAGAGAGTGATATCTGGCTTATATAACGGCCCGTCAGAAAAGGCTGTCTGACGGCAAGGTAAATTAGTGATTCCTAAATTCCTGCTGCTTCTCCAAACTGTAGCGTGTCAACTGCCATCTACTGTAGGTAAAACACTGACCTCATAAACCTCACAAACCCCGCTTCAAATAATCCGGGCTATCCCTTTAAGGTGAGCAGAGAGAAACTTTTCACCTTCAGCAGATGAATTTGAAAATGTGAAGGCTTTTTGTTGCAAACTCTGCTCGTACATCACTCTGAACAAGGTCAAACCAAGCGAAGTAAGACTAAGAAAAATGCATTTCTGACGGGAGAGAGGGCTTTAAAATTTGTTTGCCAATAAACTATTAGATTAATCCTCTCAGCACTACCTCGAAATGTTATTCTGATGGCAAATACAAAGTTTTACAGAAGCAAAGTTTAAGTCATATTCTCTGTTGAGGAGAAAAGCGAGATTATTCTCTTGTCTTCTTTAAGCAAAAAGGAGATTTGATATGAAAAATGAGAATTCCCATGCCAGATTTTCTTTTCAAAACACTTTAGGAGCTGTCAAGAAGAGAAATGCAGTTTTAGTGCGACTCTGTTTGACTGCATTACAAGATGGGAATCCTCATTTCCTCGCTCGTCCTCCTTCCTCCTCTGCTCTCTAATGATGACTAATACGACTCGTCCCTCATCCAATCGTAATTTCAGAGATGACAAATGTGCGGGATACTTTTTCACGCACTTGCCTCCGCCTTTTCCTCACAGCGGCTCGGCTGCGACTCGCCGGCTTTGACTGACACCTGTATCATTCGAAGGAAAATGCAGTTTAAAATAAGGCCTGGTTTACATGTATAATTAATTAGGCTCATCTCTCAGGCGCGAGGCATGGCAGGTAATCATTAATGGCAACCGCTAGCCTGGAGAGTAGGCGCCTAAAGAGCAAACGGCGTGCAAATAAATCTGTGGCTTTCACAGAGAGAAGGGGTTTAGGTAGATAATAAGGCGCTCTTATTTTGAAAAAGCTGGAAAATAGGCCAGACTTTGATGCACAAAAGCTTTTTAGAGGCTCTCCTCAGGAACCCAAACTTCTCACATGACTGCTTTTTGTAGATTAGACTCTCAGGATGCCTTCGCCTTTTGATCCGCGGTGTCTGAGAGTGCTACAGGACACATGACGGGCCTGCCTAATTAGAGAAAGGACGTCCCGTTCATGTTGAGTCCAAGCCAGAGCGCTAAGGCCTCGGCCTCCTGTGATCAGGGTAATTTGTCTGTGCACCCTGACGTCCCCCTATGACTGCATAAGATGAAGAACCGGGTGTCTCGCCAAAGTGCTGGGCTGTCTGCGTACACTCGGAGCAGGCCTGCTGACCGACTGTGAAAAATCTCGGGGTCAGCACATTAACACATTAACCTCTAGCCCGCGGCCATGCCTCAAGATTGGCGTAATGAAGCATCTTTCGCCTGAGCACAATTCTGATCCAGAATGGGGACTCCTCCGGGATTTCTGAGTGTTTAGAGGGGAAGGGTGCATAAAAATTTCAGACCATGTTTTTGTTTAGCTTCAGGCTGCTTTGGATAAAAGGCTGGATATGTGATATGTATGGGGGATATCAACCATGTGGGAAATGTCTTATGGTTGTTGACAATGGATGTAAACCAATATTATGGCGGCTAAGCACCATCTACGCATTGCAAAGCATCTCATACACAATAGCTTTGCTGGCGACAAGCGGTAAAGAAGCCTTAAGGGCTCCAGAGGGCCATGCAAGCTGCCTGTGTATTAAAATCCATTAATATAATTGCTCCTGAACGCTAAAATTGAATTGAAAAAGAAAAAAAAATCACACAGTCCTCGGCCTATTTGTTGTAATAGTTACTAAAACGTAAATGTTTTCATTGTCATCGCATTTATGAGAGTGTAAAAATACATCACATGCTTTTCTCTAAGTGCCCTTCAGGAAGACCTGGGTGAGAATTGCAGGGGAGGATAGGGGGGGATTTCCTCCTCAGTAGGTGGTGCAAGTTGATAAGCCATACTAGCTATTTTATAAAGATTAAATGGATCCTGCTGAGTGGACCGAGTCTGTTAGAGGTAAGTGTTACTATAAACAATATTAACTATCTTAGTATTGGCATTCGCAAGCTATGGAAAGTCCATAAGGGTCTTACACTGCAACACAAGTATTTTTTGTGCTGAAAAATGCACAGAAAAAGCTATGATGAGCCTATGCCTATTTTATAATATATGATTGGTCCTCTGACAATGGTAAGAAGTGAACAGTGATGTTGAGTCGGGGAGCAAGAGGTCACTGCCCAGGGCACCAAATGCTCCCCAAAGCCCTGAGAGATCCCTGATGCTCCTTAATAACAATCAGAGTGATCCTCTGCTAGCCTGTAGCAGGAAAAATCTGATCTTCAGACGATATCCTCATGCAGGGTTCAGCATTGCATGGTCCTATGGCCATATGGTCCCAAAAGCTATTATGTGGTATAAAATATCCCATGTTGGTGGCACCTGTGGACAAGAAGCTTTATCCCCATTCTGCAAGCCTTCCCCAACACGATGCTTCCAGCTGGTCCTTCCTTAATCCCGCCGCTCTTTGCTCCAACAACAGTTGAGCAAACTTTGTATTTTGTACCTAATTTTCCTGTAAAAGTTTCTTCCTCCTTATTTTGAGCAACAAATTAAATTCTTTGAAAACAAGGTTTGGTTACATGAAAAGTAAACAAGGTTTTTAGCAGAGTTTCAACTGTTTATCCATTAGCTACTTTTAGCTAACACTTTTTGTTTATATTAACCTACTTTTAGCTAACAATTTCAACTGTTTAGCCATTATTTTTTGCTAACATTTTAGTTTATATCAGCCTACTCTTAGCTCACTATTTCAACAGTTTCTCCGTGTATTTTGGCTAACTATTCATCAGCTGTTTATCCCTTATTTTGCTATTTTTGCAGATTATATTTCAGTATGTTTGTCACTTACTTAGGCCTAGCTATTTATCTTTTGCCTTTAGTTAACTGTTTCAAATGTTTATTTATTTATTTTTTGCAAATATTACCCCAATTTTAGCTCACTTTTTCAACCATTTATCCATTTCTTTTCACTAATATTACTCCACATTTTGCTAACTATTTCAACTATTTATCCACTAGGCCACTTTTTGCAAACTATTTCAACACTTCAGATGAGAGAATCCAATTAGACAGGAGAGACTGCAATTTAAACCCTCTCCAAAATGTAGTTTTACTTTCCATGTCTGAACTGAAGTATGACTGTATTTTGCCTCCGGAGCTCACTTATGATCAAAACAGTTCAATAAAGAAAAATCTAATACACAGGTGCAGAAAAGGTGCATTGTTTGCTGAGCACACCTTGAAGACCTCTACGATTTATCACAATATAAAACAATATATAAAAAAAATAAAGTTAAAAGGATACAACATGCTGTATCATCCACAGAGATGCCACCACGTAAGTGCAGATATCCCCGAGCTAAGGGCAATATTCCATATGAGTTTCTACCTCCTTGTTTTGAGCTATAAATTAAATTCTTTGAAAACAAGGTTTGTTCAAGGTTACGGTTGCTTCTTTCATGAATAACAGACAAGTTATTAAATGGCTTCTATGCCTGTGCCACAGAAAAACAGCCTACTCATAAAGGGATCGTTTGAAGTTACATTGTGATGCTCTCTCATTGTTATTTAATGAACTTGGTTCATTTTTCCTCAAGCAAAATCCATTAAAATCAATCATTTTTGCCTCTTTTTTTCCCTCTTGCTTTTTTATTCCTCCTACAAACCAAACTTTGGAACAGGAGATGAAGAGAAAAATCTCCAAGGCTGAGAGAAAGTAAATCAACTAATCTGAGCGTAGCCGTATTCAGATCCAATTCATTACTTGGGCATATTGAGTGGAAGGAACAGTGCGTACCCCAGCAAGTCAGCCAATCCACTCTGCACCCACTAATAAACACCGGCGCATGTGTAAGCAGAGGAAATATTGAAAGAGCTCGCATTCATATCACAGCTGCCCCTACCTTTGTTGTGGATGGCAAATGCCATTCGGATAAATGCTTGACACACGTTGCTGTTTTAACCCAAATTGCCCCTGTGCCTCAGATCTCTCAATTGCCTAATTAACAGGGGCAGAGTCTGAAGCCTTTCAAGTTCTGCACTTAAAACAAAGCCGGTGAGCGACGTAGTGAGTCTGTTCTTCATTTTATGCACCTGGAGGGAGGAATCAGCGATGATGATACGAGGAGGGGAAGGGGCCATCGCGGTGAAGCAGACCCTCCTACTGCTCCCCATCTCTTTTTCAGAATCAGTAGTTTAATGATATGTGAGGTCTGAGGATCCCTGAGGGTCCTTGAAGGGGTTCAAGGGGGAACCAGTAAAATGAGGGAGAAAGGCTTTTTTGTATTTGAACACAGGACAGAG
This sequence comes from Lutjanus campechanus, assembly GCA_027495735.1. Classification (NCBI taxonomy): domain Eukaryota; kingdom Metazoa; phylum Chordata; class Actinopteri; order Lutjaniformes; family Lutjanidae; genus Lutjanus; species Lutjanus campechanus. The sequence goes on along the minus strand of JAJHUR010114435.1, from coordinate 13,156 downwards.
GGAGTAATACAGGGATAAGATCAAATGAGACGCTCAGCTCTCCCCCATTATCTCTCGGACTATTCTGACTTAAAACAGTTTGAAAGGCTTTAGACGTGGTTCCCAACCTTTTTTTTTCTTCAGACATACCCCCACATCCCATTAAATGAGCTCAAGTAGCCCTTCATCAACCCCACCCGTCACGCTCCGAATGTGTTCATTTCAGTTCATATTAAAGTGATTGTTAGACTATGTAACGCAACATAAACGTAGGTAGATAGATCTTTAACCATTAGGTATTTTCATTTGCAGTCTATTTCAAATGTTTGTCCATTATTTTTTTTAGCAAAATATGTCAACCATTAGTGCTTTTTGTAATCCATGTCAACTAGTTGTCCATTATTTTTTAGCTAATCACTTTGTTAATAGATTAGCCTACTTTTAGCTCAATTCAATCAGTTAGTTTTAGCTAACCATTTCAGCTGTTTATCCCTTAGTTTTTGCTAATTATTTCAGGTTTTTATCAATAACTTTAGGCCAACAATTCCAATTGTTTATCTAGTTTTAGCTAACTGTTCCAACTGTTTGTCCTTTATCTGTAGCTATTTCAAGATTGTATCTATTAGCCTACTTTTAGCTAACTCTTTCAACTCCTGATTTATTACTTTTAGCTAACTGTTTTATCATGTTATCTAGGCTTATTACTTTTAGCTAACACGTGCAATGGTTTATCGATGACTTTTAGCTCACTATTTCAACAGTGTATTTGTTAGCCTACTTTTAGCTAAATGTTTAAACTCTTTATCCATCAGGGTACTTTTAGCTAAGTATTTCAACTCTTGATTTATTACTTTTGGCTAACTATTTTTTCATGGCTTATTATTTTTAGCTAACAATTACAATGGTTTATCTCTGACTCTTAGCTCACTATTGCAACAGTGTATCTATTAGCTACTTTTAGCTAACTATTTCAATTCTTTGTTCCTTATGTTTAGTTAATATTTCCACTGTTAATCCATTATTTTTAGCTAACTATTTCATCATGTTTAGGCCTATTCAACTGTTTATCACTTACTTTTAGCCATTTCAGTCGTTTATGAAGTACTTTTTGCTATTTCAGCGATTTATCCATACATTTTAGGTAATCATTTAAAATATTTATCCATTGCTTTTAGCCTATTTTATTTTTTGTTTAGTATTTACCACAGTTGTATATATGACAATTTTAAACTTTTTATTGTGGCTTTTACAAAAGAACTCTAATTGGATGTTTTTCATTCTAAACACGTATGTTGATATATTCATTAATCAAATCATAATTCCTTTCTTATTATTCAAATTATTTCAGCTAGGCCTACTCCACAATCTTTCCACTTGCCCTCTGGCAGTCGCACTCCCTGTGGTACAAGAACTCGTGGTTGGGAATCATAGATTTCGATGGGAACCTGTGGGATTTTCACCTGTTTGCATGTGCATGCACTGAAGAAAACTCGTCACAATAATTTCTCACACCGACAGTGAAATAACTGGATACCTACTTATTGTCCAGGAGAAAGAAGATGAAAAGTGAAAAATGTAAGAGAACAAAGAGGGGAGAGAATATAAAAGAAGAGAAAAATATTCCCTTTGGGTTTAGAAGATGCATTTACGAAGGTCTTTGAAGTCTGAGAATTTTATGTTTTTCACTTCTTCACGCTCTTCATCTTTGCTCACCAACCAGATGTGAAGTTTTTTTTCCCTTTTTTAAGTGTTGGTATAGTTACTTTCTACTCCTGGATCTTTTATAGACTCTGCCCGTTTTATCTGACGTGGAGCATTGAAGCTTTGCCTCAGAGAGCGAAGGAGAGAGAGCCTGAAAAAAAGAATTAAAGTAACACAACCAAAACCAGCCAACCACTGAGGGCAACAATGTGAGAAATGGCAGAAATCGATACAGCATTTCAACTTATCCCCCCTCAAGGATGTTGGGAAGAAAGGATGACTGAGGAGCAGCAGGAGTCTTAACATGGAAGAGCAACCAGATAATTGAAGGGAAAAGAGCTCAGCATCTAATTCTATTATCAGATGGTCCCTGTTGCAGACACTATGCTGTGTGCACTACCAAGGAGAGCTAGAGGTGACAGAGAGAAACACGTCTTGGTAGGTGTTTTCATATTGAGCACATGAGACATAGTACTAAAAAAAATCAATAAGCAACCTTTTTTGAACTTGTAGAATTTCTAAAAGTTCAGTTTGTGGTTGTTTTGGTCTCATTTTTTGTAGATTTTACTCACCGTAGTTCAAGAAGGTACAAGGACAGGGCAGCTACAAATCACACATTCTAACCTTTTAGTTGTGGGTTCGTGTTGTGTTCACTGTGACTTTTCACAAACAAACTGAGAGGGATGAAAAGTGCGTAAAACGAACTTACAAATAACTCACTGATTGCACAGTTTTAATGACATCATCCTGCATCATCGGCACTACAAATCATGCTGCACTTTACTGCACACTGTGTGTATTTATCTTAGCACATGTCACAACAAGCGCATGAAAAAATGATAATAAATAATAATTATGAGCATTGTTACACATCCAGGCTGTGACTGACACCACATGTTATATAGCTTAACAGGAAAAAAACAGGATCAAATTATAGTGTGTAATATTAAAGGTTTGGATGGTTGCCGTGTGGTCGTAATGTTTCACAATGAAGAGCAACTGCACTAGGGGAGACTGGGGATTATTGTAACCCTGGGTTAGTTGTAACACTGCTAGTTTGACCAATCAGAATGGAGCTGCAGTGATGTCAGCAGTACTGTACAATCCCATTTTGTTTTTGAGCTCACAGGAGAAGTGGCGTGTGTAAGCAACATTGTGGATTTTGTTACCAAAAACTGATTTTCAGGTATAAAAATAAAATATTATAAATATCAAACAAAAATGATTTGGTTTTCTAACTTTCTAGCTCATCAAAAATGATCCTTTTCACAGAAAGAAATGCCAATGTAATATGTAATGTGTTGTTGTTGTTGATCATTAACATGTCAATTAACATGGCAGTGATTAAAGAGAATATTTGGCACTTTTAATGTGGATGTTCAGTCATTGTTGATGGTAAATGTAGTCAATAGACAACTGGAGTCCCTCCCCTTCCAGTGGACCACCATGGGACCTTACTTAAACTAATTAATTGCTTAATTAGTGCCACAAATTATACCTATGTTTGTTAATTTAAATATTTTTACAAGACAAAGTCACAGTTGGCTGTAAAACTGTTGAAGTATAAGACTGAAAATACGTAACTAGGAAGACTATGCATGTTGTGCTTTCACACCAGGATGAAGTCACACAACAAAAGTTCTTACTCATTCTTTTTCTTCACAGCTGACAAAAAAAAGACCAGGAGTTGCTGGATAAAACACTTCAGGTAAGATAACATTACAAGGGGCGGCAATATTGGTGTTGGTGACGTACACGGGGCGAGACAAGAAATGTAGTTCACTGTAGTTCACACAAAGCAACACTATGATCAACCTGCCACAAACTGCGACTTTCTTGACTTTTAAAATGAACTTTTAAACAGACACATATGTGTACTTCATGGCACAATTCAGACTAGATCAAATAAATGTCTCTCACCATTGACTACCACTCCGAAGTGAGATGGGGCATGGGGCACACCGGAAGGGGAGGGACTTTGCCTCAAGCAATAAATTGCTCCGTGTGTGTTATATTGACCAGAGAAACTGAGTTTACCTGCTTACGGAGCAGTGCCTACATGTACCAGGGTGCGAGATTGTGACTACCACACTCATGTTGCCGTATAACACCACCCAAGCCTACAGCTATTACTAATCTAGCATGCACCCTGAATACCCAGAGCTGGAGACTAGTGACATCATTATAACATCACTGGATGCAGCAGAAGAGCTCTGTTTTCTCTGATATAGCAGCACTGACTAATTTATTGCTTAAATTGACCACATTTGCAATCAACACTGGCTGGACATCCAGATGAAAAGTGCAGAATCTTCCCTTTGAGGAAAGTGCTTAAAATCTGCATTCTTAAACCACGACAACATCGTGGAATAAACTGCCTGTGAATGGTAACTGTGGTGAATTTCCAATAATGGCCTCATTTTGTTTGCAATTTTGTAAAGCAATGAATAGGTGCTGTCTTCAGTTCCAAATAACTTCAGGAGCCAATTTAAAGTGGGCTTTTGTTTACAACACTGATTCCCAGATCTCCACAAAAAGAACTGATAAGTAACGAGTGTAAACTGATAGCAGAAAATAAGACTTTTTTGTTTAAGAAGAAAAGAGGAAATTTACTCTAATAGAAGTTTTTAGAGATAACAACAAGTTGATATCCAGGGATTTGGAAGATAAAATGACTCCTGTTGCAAACTGCAAGAAAATTACGTGACTAAAATGCAGAAATGTAATCCATGAAAAATCATGTGTCAGAGTGCCATCATGACAGTTATCATCGCTGATGCATAAAGTCGGGATCATTATGTCATTACATAGAGTAGGTCTCGTGTGAGTGAGACCCGACCAGAGAGAGCGGTGACAAAATGTCACTCAGACACTTGCGGTGACACGCCATCTCTCTATCTCCCCTTCACACACGGCAAATAAATCCATAAGCACCATGTTGCAGCGTGCTGCCATTTTCTGCTGTCACAATCATTTTATTCCCCCGTTAATATTTCCCTACCTCCCTCTCTGTCTTTCTCTCCCGCGGGCCTCGGTTGCCACATTTGCTCCACAAGCATAATATCCACCTGCTCCTGTCATACCGCCTGGCATTTCATCCCCTACATGGGACAGGCAGGCAGGTATGGGCAGTAATTGAAATTCTGAACAGTAAAAATGTGTATATACTGTTATATGTGTACATAAAAATATACAGCACACACGAGTTTATACGCAGGTGTAAAAAAATGCAGCTGCATGAATGTAGAATATTGCACCACGTGTGAGTCTATGAATGCAAATACCAGAGTGTTTCTGTATGTGTGATGGATCAATTCCCACTCCGAGATACTGTCCAGGCGCTCTATCCTAATAAGCCCACTGTTGACAAATATATGCATCCACCACTGTGGGTCATGCTGTTGACCTGGTTAGTAATGAGGAGAGAGAAGAATAAGGGATGAGACAGGGAGAGGACAGAAGTCAGACGTGTTCTGTACTGAGAGTAGAGCTCTCAAGGTGTCTCTGGGAGATATTCAGTCAAGTTGAAAAATATTTATGTCTGGACAGCAAAGGGAGGTCATAAATGGAGGAATTCTGCATTTGCGTCATGCAGGAGGGGCAGAAATATGAGGACCTAATATTGCAGGGAGGAGGCTGGACTGGTGAAGTTCAATGTGGTTTGATGTCAAAATTAAGTTCAACAGGCTTACAGAATTGATGAGGCCAAATAAAACAAAACAGGGAAGCTGTCCAAATCAGGCAAACTCATTCAAAGAGGGTAGGCAAGACATCCAAACAATATCAGGCTATAAGTCCAAAATAAACAAGGACACAAATGTGGCTTGACAAACTGAAGAAGACAGACTGGCAACCAAGGAAGTATCAGACACAAGACTAAATACACTGGGAGGCTTATTAACAGTCAATGGTGCCATTTTGTCAAGTTATTTCCAGTAGTGCGGACAAGGCTGAATTACCAAATTGGCTCAATGGGTCTGCCTTGACACAACAACGTCCAATCATTGCTTGCCATCTTTCGTTTGTTTCGTTTTGTTGTTCCTCCTTGCAGCACCAACGACGGATGGAAGAGCGTTCTGTGCTCCTGTTGGTCAATGTTAGCAACATATGGAGTTCATCATGGAAGGCAAAAAGATTTGAACAAGTTAGTCTTCCTGTTGGGATGTCCCAACAGTTGTTGTGCGCTGCACGTTCAGTGGCCATTGTCATTCCTTACCTGACCTAACAGCGAGGAGAGTGTCCTGTTTTGGAATCTCAGAATTGCACGTTTGCTTTTGCAGATGATGTGGTTCTGTTAGCTGTGAACTTTGCTTGTGGTTTCTTGAAGACATTTCACCTCTATATTCCAAGAGGCTTCTTCAGTTCTGTTCTCTTGGATGAGACAGGAAACTTCTTCAAGAACCTCAAGTAAAGTCCAGCTGCCTACGATAGCTCCTAGCAAAGTGGATCTGTTGGCTTCACCAGACCTTTAGCAGTTTCAACAGTGCAAAGTCAACACCTCCAAGCCTGAGGCTGTGATTCTTTGCCGGAAAATGGTGGATTTCTTCCAACAGGTGAGAAGTGGATTGCTGGGCCAAGCGATGGAGTTCAAGTGTCTCAGGGTTTTGTTTACCAGTGACTGTAAGATGGACCATGAGACGAGGGAGCTGAGCCAGAAGGCAAAGCTTGTAATTTACTGGTCAATCTACATTTCAACCATCACCTATGGTCTTGAGCTTTGGGAAGGAGAGATCGCTGATACAAGTAGCCAAAATAAGTTTCCCCTGTAGGGTTGCTGGGCTCAGCCTTACCGCACGTTTACATTACCAGCGATACAGCTACAAAACAGGCAAAAGTGGCCAGCTACACTGACACAGAGCCGCTAGTGAAGTGCTGCTTAGTGCTCATTGAGGTCAATGAGCGCTTGTGTGTTTGGTCAACAAACGTGATCGTCAAACTGGATTTTTTAGTTGATGTTACTGTAAGAAAAAATTATAAGGTTAAATAAAACTATGAACTGGAAAACACTGCTGGGGAGAGGGACAGCTGGAATATCTTAACCTGCTGCCGCTACAACCCGACCTCAGATAAGCCAAAGAAAATTGAACGAATGGATGGAGGTTAAAACTAGCAGGAGCAGGAGCTAAGAGAAATTGTATTATAAAACAGGTGTTGCACTTTGTAGCTGGACTAATCTTTTTTTTTTATATTAACAATGAAAAAGCTCTGATAAACCCACTGAGTGCAACCTGCCCAGCAGACAGAGTGAGGACATAGCCAGTGAACATTGCGGAGATACTAATTTATTAGTAGATATTTCCCTCAGGAGTTAGTGCAGACCTAAACAGAGCTAATAGGAGACAGAATAATGGACTTACATTCCTCAAGTGAATGATAATTTTTCTCAGTGTGTCCTGAATGTGTAAATATGCAACTGTTTGCTTACAACTTTGCAATATTAGCTTAAAAGGTGATAATACTGACAGTGTTGTATTTACAGGTTGTGTCTAAGTGGGCGAGAAAGTCAGCTGTATAGATATATAGACATACATAGACATAGAGAAACATGACAGCTTCTCCGAAGTTAAGCCACATTTCGATCACCCCCTATTGGCTGGTTGCGGGATAGGTCAAATCCTTTAAAAAAAAGAGGTTTCATGTCATGATTGACAGCTGACCCCTGCTCATCGGCTGTGTGGGCGGGAAGTCGAAACTGCGGCGCGAATCCTGATCACGACTGCGCAGACTCTGGCTCTAAGTGATGCCTCCAGTGCAAGATGGAAGCACTCGTAGCCAAGATATTTTGGCATCATTTTGGCACAGTGGGGGGAAGTGGAGCCACATCGTCCATCTTTATTTACAGTCAATAGTGCAATCATGCTGATATATTTCCACCAGTACTGACAAGGCTAAATAACCAAATGGGCTAAATGAGAAACTGCCTCAGCCCCTAGAAAGGCCCACAAGGCCCCAAGTTCATTGTGTGTCAATTGGTTTTTGGTAATTTGATTAATTGCAAATTGGTCAGGAAATTTGCACTGCCAAAGCGCAGTGCAGACTAATGGGGGTGCTGCACTGTTACCTCAGGTCATGTTGTAATATTCTAGCATATGAGTAATTATTGGTTTTTGGACATAAAATGAAGCTGTAAATTTACAGTCAGGTGTGTGGACTGCACTTAAAGGATCAGTGTATAGGTTTTCACCCAAATACCAACACTGTCATACCCCTCAGCGACTCATACAGACACACAAAGTACCCTGAAGTAGAAAGTCCCTGTGTGGAGGAGGTGGGGTGGATGGGTCAAACAAACACAAGGAGACCAGGTTTCGTGTCCTGTGTGAAACCAAAACATTATTTTAAGTACATCACATGAACTGCAGCATGCAACTTTTATTTTGCAACTTGCTTCATGTGACATATGTAATATAATGCACTTATTTTAACCCTAAAACCTTTTACATCAAAACATGATCTTTTCCTAAACCTAATTAAGTAGTTATGGTGCCTAAATCTACCCAAACTGCGACCATGGATTGTGACAAAGACATTGGCATTTGACAAGCCGGGATGAGAAAGGGTTGAAGATTTAGTGTCATCTAGTGGTGAGGTTGCACATTGCAATCTATTTTCTCCTTTTCCCCTTTCACACATGTAGGAGAACCAACGGTGGCTGCAAAACTCGCACAAAACGTGTATCTCTGTAGATATAACGAAAGAACAATTCTTATTTTCAGGTGATTACACAGTCATGAAAAGATACTTATGATAATAAGATTGTATGTCTGCCATATTCTGCCAATAAAACCCTGTAAATCCTACACACTGAACCTTTAATAAAAGAAGCAACATGGAACCTCCCCAAGGAGGGGAGGTTAACAGGGGCCCAAAGGAGTTTTATTCCCCGGGGACCCGTAACAGGTTAATCTGACCATGAGCACTTATATTCTCTTTCAGTTTCTGAATCATTTCTCCCAACACTTCAACCAACATCTGTAACCACCCTGACAACAAAATAACAACCATAAGACACTGAGAAATATTGCTGTTCACTCGTCCTGCACGCAGACACACCAGCCCTGATAACGTAGAGCTGTTTTCAGAGTCATTTTTTTACACTCGCGTCTTAGTCTACAACTTCAAAAGCATTAGTACAAAGGTTTGTCTGTGTCACAGGGCTGCTACTGGAAAAAAAAATGAATGCATTGCTTCATTAATTTCAGTTTATTTATTTTACAATTATATTTTATACTTTTATGAGATGTGTACTTCCCTCTTGACTGCTGCTACTAGAAAAATCACTTTTAAATGAGTGCTTTCATTTCTTTAGCTTGTAGATCTTTCTGAATGACTTCTGTGTGAATGGAGCTCTGCCTTTTAAACTTTTCCTTGACAGAATCAATTAGCAGGGTTGATGAAAACTGAAGCTAAAATGAAAAATGATACAAAAAGAAGTAACCTCGGCACAAATGTAAGACTGGGTAATCGTTTCAACATCTCAGCCCTTTTTTGCAAAGACGATATCTACGCTGAAAACAAATTACACGAAGGGGAAAGGGTAGATCAAGGTAATTTCTTATCATCTAAGAGCAAAGAGTTGCATAACAAAATGACATGACTAATTATATTCATATAGAACAGGATAAAAATGCAAAACATAGGAAATAATTCTGTGGTGCATTTTTGTATTTGCATCAGGTTGAATGTTAACAGCAGCAATATGATAATGATAATAAGGTTGATATCTTCTTATAAAAAGTTCCACATCTGGGAAACCTCAACATGTGTGGCTTAGGTATTAAAATTTGTTGCCCAATGACCAGTCATTTTTCAAGACTCGGTGGGATCAAACCAATTCCGTCAGTGCAATAAAAGTATTTAGTACCAAGCCTTAAAGGAGCATTATGTAGCATCTGTGTGTGCAAAAATGAGTACTGCAGTCCAATTAGCAAACTGGAGCCATAGACAGTACATTAAATAGGCTGAAATCCTACAATCTATTGTTTAGGCGAATTGTTTCCCCCTGCTGCCTGCAGGAACACCGCAGGAGCTCTGCAGGAGTGCATTATGCATGGAGCATCATAAATTGACAATAACAAGTGACAAGTCCTCCACTGTAATGCGATCAGCTGCTCATAACTGTAATTTGTCTGTCAATGTGAAGCTAAGCCCGTTATCCTGAAAACAAAAGCCCACTGCTCTGAAAGTACACTCTGGACTTCGAGGTTTTGTGGCTGCCTGTCTCACTGCCTGCCAAACCCCATTAACATAACGCTCAATTTAAACTGTTACAAACATCTACTCCTTCTACAAGATTAGTAATGATTTCTTACAACTCATAAACAGACACTTGCTGATTCGACAAACATTCAGCATTAATTTGAACTCTAATTAACAAGAAACGGGTAAACAAAAAACAGTTATTCTGGCTTGTAGTAGAAATTTCAAAGGACTCCACAGCTGAAGCGTCAGTCAGAGAAGTTTCCCTTATTTCTGAGGACATATCACGGTCAATTCATATTAAATATATTACAGATTTCTCCCATGATTCTTACTGAATCATATCATTAAGTATGCTACTATCGCCTCATACTGGCCTTCAGTCTCTTGCTGTAGTTCCAGTGGATCTTCTTTCACCCACACAGACCACAAGGCAATCTCTTGTGCAGTTGGGGTGACACCTATAAGCTTAAGCTCCTCTTACGTGGACAGAGAGCTGGTGAGGGTGTTAAAAGCATGAGCCGTCTTTTAAAAGCTTCAGGACCTGACCTTGAAGCCATTAACGCACTAATTTGACTGATAAGAGCTCCCCGAGAGTTGTTATTGTCTCTTAATCCTTATCATTCAGCGCCCACCTGATTGTTTCGCAGCGACCGGTTGTGATCGAAGGGAGGGGGAGGAGGAGGAGGAGAGGGATGAGGGATTTAAATAGAAGTACAGACAGTCAGTTTCCTGCCGGTCCCATGAGATGCACCTTCTTCGCCATATTAGGAGGGAGTAATGATGACCACTTGGGCGCACTTGTTGCTAATTCAAGACTTGAGGTGTGTGAAGCTCTTAACGTGGTTGGCTGGGAACCTGTGACCACAGAGCAGCTATATTGGGACATAAATTGCTGTATTATCTGCTCTGCGTCTGTGAATGTGTGTGTGTGCGGTGATGTGAAGTCCCTGACAGACTTCTCTAATTGAACCACGAAGGAGGAGGAGAAAGGAAGGAGAGATGCCACCTCCCACACTCTAATACAGCTGAGATATTGTCCGCTGATCATCAGATGGGAAGGGGCGGGGGGGTATAGCAGGTTTGCAGCCGGTACAGCAGTGTACAATAAAAACCTCATTTCTACCTCAAATGAAACATCTCTTTCTCACATGCTCTCCATCTCTGTCTCCCTCTCTCGGGAAGTCGGGTTGGGGTGGGGGGGGGGACGGTAATTGGTGTTAAAAATAGTCTCTTCTATAGTAGGTCACTGTATCACACACTGCCGCCTTAAATAATGCATAAATAAAAGCCTAAAAGGAAGATCTAAAGACTCTTATTGTGGGTCACAGTATGACAGAGTGGCCTCAATAATTCCCTAATCAGCTTTGGTTAGACTGAATTCACATGCCTGCAAATCTATTAATATTACACTAACTAGCTAATGAGGCAATGTGATATTTAAGTCAACAAGAAGCTTATTCAGTAAGACTTGTGTTATAGACAATGTAGTATACCCATGAAAAGCACACAC